>JANHFM010006596.1:368394-378989 GCA_032468115.1 Grayia smithii
TGGTTTTATTGGGAAATTTAAATTGCATTTATTTTAATTGGTTTTAATTATTATTATTGTCGTTGTTTTATTGTAAGACCCCCCGAGTCCTTCGGGAGAGGGGGCGGCATATAAATGTAATAAATAAATAAATAAATAAATATCTACTAGGTAAGTAGATATCTACTATCTACTAGGTAAGCTCTTACTTATAGGTACTTCCGATTCCAGAATCTTAAAACTCATCCATGATTCAGGAGCCAAAAGTGTCCAGAGGATGAAGGGGATACCATACTTAGTATATCATCATTGCAAAAATTGTGGACATGTACATATACCCATTTGGTATCAATGTGTTTTTTTTTCTTCTAGAGTTATACTTGTGAGCTGACAAGATAACTCTAGGAGAAATAAATAAATACTCCAGACAATTATTCCCAAGCATTGTGTCTTAGGCAAAAAGTATTCACCTCAAAAGACAATGATTTTAGTATGTATAAAAATATGCACTAAAGCAATTTAATCACCCAATATGTAGCTATTGTCTCCTACGGCAATCTCAAAATCAGATATTTCCCAACTATTAAATTTCCTAATAAAAGATGTGAAACAATCCTCAATTTTTTAATACATTCAAAATCTCCAAGAGCAAAACTTTTAATTTTGCCACAAACCTTTCTCCTGGCCACAAAAATGTCTTTGCTATTTTCTCCCTTACTGAAATTTAAAACAGCATCTTCTATTAAGTAATTTCAGGAACAGAGAAACACAGCAATATAGAGGAGAAATATTTTTTTTAATGTAACAGAGAAGTTTCCTATTACATGAAACTTACTTTATTCAAATATTTGCAGTCTCATGGATGATAAATGTATTATTTCTTTAATGCTAGCAAACTCA
The DNA here is from genome assembly GCA_032468115.1 of Grayia smithii. Classification (NCBI taxonomy): domain Eukaryota; kingdom Metazoa; phylum Chordata; class Lepidosauria; order Squamata; family Grayiidae; genus Grayia; species Grayia smithii. Next base: position 369,274 of record JANHFM010006596.1, read on the forward strand.
TGATTTGCCACAAAAATGCATCATGCTAGGATATCTGTCATATCATAATTTAGATAATATCTTTAAGTCTCTAAATTTGTTTTTATTTGCTCTCACCGATTACTGGGAGAATAAAATAATTTCAACAATTAAGATACACTCATCCTTTCAACACAATGTTCCCACAATTATTTAAAATCAGCTAAACTCAGTCACAAAATCCATACAATATTTGGAGCTCATCTCACTAAAGAAATTTCTTCCAAGGGGAGAAAAAAATAAAGATCAAATGGCAGGATTTCTAGATAATGTATTTATATTTCCATTAATAATGACCAATTTCTAACAAAAATGTCACTCTACTTACAAAAACCTGTAGTCCTTTCTCACAGAAATCGACTGAATTGTATCAAGAAGAAAGCTGCAAATGAAGCTTCCTGTAAGTCTATTTAGATAATGATTTAAATCATATTTCAGTTTCCTGTGAGCCTATTTGGATAACAGCCAATTCTGAAGGCAGTTTTCTTGAACAAAAGAACAACTTTCCCAACAACTTCTCTAAGTTCAGACCCAGGTTCAAATAGGTACTAGTGTATTTTAACTATAAAATCATCTTGGCTGAACAGTAGAATGTAAAACAGAACTACTAGCCTTCAAAACTCTGGGCTGCATCAATTAAGAATCTTCTGTATCCAATGCCAATTAATTGTTGCATGGATTTTTTACAGTCCAAATCTGGTAAACCTAAAACAGAGGAAGATAATAAATGAAATAAAATAGCCAGAGGTTTTGGATACTTTAGTCTACTGACTTCAAACGCTTAGCAGAGCAACAGATCACTTATTGTAAAAAACATGTATGGCTGCCACCTGTTTCCACATATATTAGTTTATCATCAAGTCCATCTTCTCAAATGTTGCTTTTTTCGCTATTATACTTCTTCGGATAAAAAAAGCTTTCTGTTCAACTAGTTGATTATTAAAAGATATGAATCATCCAAATCTGACATACTTGAGATATATTAAAATATAAGAATGTTTTACTGATTGAAAATAAGCTATAGTTCACTCTCAGAAAAAATTATTTACTCATTTATCTGTACTTTTCAAATAATGATAGGCCCTGGAATAAACTGTAAACACCAGAACTGCTTTCAAAACATAAATTTGTCTAAATTCCAAACTCATCAATTAAAGTATGCAATCATGAATTAAAATCCTTAAATTGACTAAGATTGATTAACTGAACAAAATTTCTTTCAGGTTTAATGAAAAGGCTAAAAAAGCACAGCAATAGTTACTGCCTATTCAAGCAAATAACTTATTTCCTTTTATTGCTTTAGCTGTGGTCCCACAGACAATTTGTGCTCATACAGTTATAATTCACTGAATTAGCTGATTTGAACAATTCAGGAGAGAGAAGTTGTCAGTGTAAAACGTTTTAAATAATAGCTTTCTTAAGAGGTTACAGAAAGAAATTTTCAAATTGTTCACATATATCAGCAAAATCTGGGAAAGAAAAAAGCTGTATGTTGTACGTGGATACATACAGTGTATAAATGAAGTGAATGTTAGGCTATAGATGAATTTATAAGTTAGCAGCCAGTGATGTTGTTTTCTGCACAAAATAGTTTTTAATTCCTTTGTTTAAAACCGGAAACTTTCCCATATACATCGTCACCAAATTTCTATCATATTGGGTGTGTGGGGGAGGAGGGGAGGGAGGAAGGACGAACATTAATCATATACCAGAAGCAGACTGAGAAACGAAAGTGAAGAAATTCACTTCTATTTTCAAAACTGCAAGCTAAATACCATTAAGAGCAGTAAATGTTTATTTGAAATATTTTTAGCCTTCTTTTTAGCCAAGAATGGGTTATATGCAATTAGTTCATTATTTCAATGATTTGTTCCACAATCATAGCTTTTTGTTTGCTTTTTAAAATGAGTATATGAAAGTCCAATGAACAATGAAATTCTAATGCCAGATTAGTGGTAAATATAGGATCTCAAATACTGCAGGTATCCTACATAACAAATATGTATCGCTGATATAACTCTTGTACAAAAAAGAGCATGCTTACAGATGAAGTAATTAGTGGGAGGGCATAAGAAACAATAGCAGAGGCATGACAGCAAGATGCTCCAAATAATTAAAGCCTTTTTGAGTGGTTTTGCATGCAAAAACAGGTATCGTATCCCTGCTGAGATATTTCTAGAGCTTTGCCTTACTCTCGGCTGACCATTTTAATATTATAAAGATGTATGCCTTCAGCCATTTTGGCTCCTATGATTTACTTGCTGTTTTAGAACAAAAGAAATTGAAATCAATACATTTCATATTTCTAAATTATATCTTTCTGCATTTCTCCCACTGATAGCTTTTACATCCAGATCACCTACATCTTCCCAGAAAAAAAACCCTGATCTGAATAACCTTAGTAATAATTTGTAAATTTTTTTGTTCAATAAATTATTTATTATGAGTATTCATTATAAATTCTGGTTAGAACTAATACAAAATGCTGCACTATAGTATTATTATACAGAACACAAGTGGACATTAATAAAACTACATGCCTCATCATTAAATGTTAGTTTTAATTTGCTTTTGCCAAATGTAGGAATGAAATTAAATCCTGAAAAGATACCCAAGTTAAGAGGAATTTCTATTGTTCTTTTCACATCTCACACACCTTATTCTCTGTCTAGCCTATCAGAAGAAAAATGCAGTTCGTTTTAAGAAATATTTGTTTTCACATTACATTTTATCTTTAAAGCACAGCAGCTTCCTCAAAGAAACTGTTTTGTTTTCCCCTATTTGTGCTGAGCTCTCCTGAACTGAATAAAGAGGGTATTTTCATTATTATTTCAGAAATATGTCCAGAGACAAAAAAAAAAAAAAAAGTCATGGCACAGTAGATGAGGCAGGTGCTTTTATCACTAAGTTACAGTGAAAATATATCCCTGGATGGAGGCTGAGATTAATATGCCTATTTTAGAACTCATTGAAGTCATGCTCCAATAATCTTAATCAGAAATATAGTGGATGTGAAAAAGAAGAGGTAGCTCCTAACAAACAGAACATACACACCCGCACGCCCACACACAGGCACACCATGTTTGCACTGTAAGAAAATTAACACAAGCTTTTTATTTGCAACAGATAGCTTTACAGAACAGGGTGTTGCCCCATTCCAAATAGAATCTAGACATTTTCACTATTCTAGTCCACAGACACTTCACACATCTGTTTCCTCTGCAGTCGTGCCAACCTAAAAGGCTGATACAAATCTTTTGTGTTTCTATCTAAATTGTTTTATTTAAAATGAAGAAGTTTCAGCTGGAACAAGAGAATAAAAACTGGATCCTTTCTTGCTAAATAAATAGGAAAATACAAGATTTTTTCCCCCAGAAATGGTGTGTGGAATCGATCTCTGTTCTTGCCCTTAACAACAAAAACATCATCAGATAGAGACCATCCTGATGTGGCACATGATAACATATTTTCCCCAGCCCTGTGCAACTTCAGAAAGCAACCCTAATTTGGAACAGAAGACTGAGATGGTGAGATAATAGATAACCCTCACACTGTATATATTAAAGGCCATCAAATGGGTATGGTAGTTGGAAATATTTTTAGGACCTCATACATCCTGAGGGCATGCAGTTCAGGACAGACTTAGAAGGATTATTTTCCCTACCAAATTGCCACCCATTAGCATTAGTAAACATTAGTAAATCTCTTTCAATACCATAGCAAGGTTAAATTAAGCAAGAGGGCTGCTTCAGCCTTTGCGCCTAATTTAATGGCCTAATCTGCATAGGAAGTTGAAAGTCTGTCAAAAGGAACAGAGGAATTCTAGGTTCAAAGGGAAATTTTTGCTTCCTGCCAAAATGGCAACTTGATAACAAAGAAGGGGAAAAGGCTTTGCAACATGTTATTTGCATCTCTAATTTAAAGCACTACTTAAAAAGTAATTTTTCTCTGGCTGCTACACCACAGATGAGAAGAAAAAAGGCAGACCTGAATATAATGGGAAAATGCACAGAAAATGCTATACTGTGGCATTCCCTGGATCTCACTGCTTTTATCACAATTACAAAAGCAGTGTCATGCTGTCACACTGCAAGCTCTGCCCCTTTGGGGCATGTGTACAGCATCCTATCACACTCAGAAAAAGATTGGAATTTGCGTGGTGACACCATGACACTGCTTTCATCAGTCAATCCCCAATTCTTCCCATGGCTACTGCTAGTTGAAATATATAGGCTGATGTACTAGCATTTACCTGAACATCTTGCTGGTTCAACTTGGGGTTGTACTGTAAGTTATTTTTCTAGACAAAAATTAACACACATTACTTTTACATTTCAGTATGAAACGTGTTTACATGGTTAAATCCTTTTCCATAACAAAAAACAAGGGAAAACAAAGGGAGGGGGAAGGCCTGTATGCAGAAAACATTATTTTACACAAGTTAAAATTCCTGCACTTTACAGTGTGTTGACATATGCAATCACTGTATTCTTGGAACATCACTTCTGCAAGCTGTTTAATATTTTGTGTGTGTGTGTCTGTGAATCTGTCTGTCTGCCTACCAAATTGATAGTAACTCTGTTTTATTAATCACAATTTTTACTTCTTATAAGGGAAGCAATACAGTAATCTCAATTTATGAATAGCTCTCAGCATAACTTTTAAACAATATTCAGGATATTTGGCCAGAAATCTTCCTCCATAGGTTTTTATCACAATGACTTGCATGGTTAATCTCTTTATTCCAAGGCTAGTTTAGATTTTATATGAAAGAGCTAAGTTTCAAATAAGCTCCAATAGAGTGCATTTCCAAATCCATTTTGATAATTTTTACCATTATAATATCCTTTTATTGAATTAAAGTTGGTTCTACAGCTTTCTCAGCATAATTTGGAAGCCCAGAAATGTCCTCATTCTATTCATCCCATTGGTGCTTAAGAGATGCATTTATCTCTATTACCCAAAACTATTTCAAATGACAGAGGCTCTATTATCATTATTTTAGTTAATGCTGAAGAGAGATGTGCAAAATGTAACAGTAGCATTATATATCTGTGCTCCTTTATGAGATACAACCATATGGATCAGAGTAGTTCTCAAATTACAACCATTCATACAACCATCATTTGAAATTGCAGTAGTGTTGAATGAATGGTCCTTATTCCTTGTCCCCAGAGGTGGGTTTCAGCAGGTTCTAACCAGTTCTGGAGAACCGGTAGTGGAAATTTTGAGTAGTTTGGAGAACCGCTAGTAAAAATTATGACTGGCCCCACCCCCATCTATTCTCTGTCTCCCAAGTCCCAGTTGATCAGAAGGAAATGGGAATTTTGCAGTAACCTTTCACTGGATTGGGGAAAGAATGGAGATTTTACATTGTCCTTTCCCTGGAATGGGGTGGGAATGGAGATTTTACAGTATCCTTCCCCTGCCATGCCCACCAAGCCATGCCCAACCAAGCCAAGCCATGCCCACCAAGCCACACTCACAGAACCGGTAGTAAAAAAATTTGAAACCTCCCACTGCTTGTCCCCAAACCTAATGGCTGTTGCAGTTGTCCCTGATCAGAATTTGGATGCTTGGCAGTCTGCCCATGCTTAGAACACCCCTTCACCTGCCTATCTCTTTTCCCCCATCTGCCCTTTTGACTACCTGCCCTTCGTAATGCCTCCTGTCCTGCATTCCATCATCCCCAGCTGACCTTCATTGTTTTCTTGTTCCTTCTGCTAATGAGGTATGTCCACCTCGCCATTCAGAAGGAAACTGCTAGATATATGAGTTTACTTCCGAAGATGGTGATTTTCTTGCAGGATCAGGGGATGAAGCCTTGTGAACAGGGACCAGCAGCTGCCTTGTGAACAGGGATGGGTTCCACTTACCTTTACTACTGATTCGCAATGGAAGCATACACACGCACTCCTGCGCATGCACAGATTGTCCATGATGATGTCGGGGAATCATTACTACCGGTTTGCAAGAACTGGACCGAACCGGGAGCAACCCACCACTGCTTGTGAAGGGTCAGGCTGAGCATACCTTGACAAAAGGAGGAGGAGGATTAACTGGGGTGGCCAAGTGATGGCTGCAGTTGGGGTGGAAGCTTTACCCCATGCTGCTGTTCTTAGCTGAGCCCCAGAATTCTTGGATAGCTCGGGCTTTGTGCAACACTTACAGCTGCTAAAGCTTCACACTACACTGCAGTTCAGCAGCTGTTTGCCACCCACAAGGCAGGGTACAAGCAACCTACAGGGCAGAATGAAGGGGAGAGGATAGGCAATTGAGGAAAACTGAAGAGGAGGAACTCTCTTATCTCTGAGCCTTATCTCTGAGGCTGAGTGGGATCACTTCAGGAATGAATTGGATCAGGGCAGATCCTCTGCTAACAATAGCAACAGGGAATGCAAAATTTCCCACTGCCAAGCAGGTTTACAACTACATTGGTAAATGAAATTCTGACCCCAATTGCATCTGTAGCTTGAAAAATACTTGTATTAAGACTTTCTGTATCCAAGATGGTAGAAATGAACAAGTGTGTTTGACTAATAGAAACACTTTAATTTGAAGATTGCTTTGTTAAACACATTCAAAACTACCCCACTCAAGGTAGATTCATAGTACTGTTGTTTTTTTAAAGAAATCAGCAATTCCAGAGGCTATTTGCATCATAATTTCAATAGAATCCACAGGGCTAGAAAAACAGACTGATATCTATATTGCACTGAGAACGTGATCGCATTGGTCCACCTATTTATATCCCAACTGAGTTGAAAACTGAGTTCACGTGATCCTTGCCCTCACTGGGATACGGTTTCGGATATCCCCAAAATAAACCCCCAATATTTACTTTTACATCAGCTAGATATCTAGACACATATTTAGTGAAACTCACAAGGGAAGGGAAGTTAGATGTAATAAAATAATAATGTCAGATCAAAACTATTTACTTTCCTGTTTAAGGGATGGTGCAGTTATGCCATTCTTCTAAAACAATCCATGATCTGATCTAGTTTTACATTTTAAAAGAAAAATTCACAAATTGCAAAAGACTGAAAACGTAAGAAGCTACTTGTATTAGGGGAAAAAATCCTGTTATTCAGACTGGTAAAGCTTCCTGGACTGCTGACAAAAAGGGAGCTTAAACAAAATATTGCTACATAAAACAAAACTTCGTTGAAATAAAAATTTAAGAATAATTTAGACATCAGGCACCAGAATCCATTGGCAAAGCCTCTACCATTATAATTAAATCAGAATTCCTAAAGTTTAACTGCAACTTCAGCTATTGTTTTGTATGCTGGCAGGATGTTTAAAACAATTATGTTCAAAGAAAAAAATTCAGGGAGTATCAAGGTTTAAGTCCAAAAAGGCCAAAAGGAAATGAATGCTCATATGGGAAGCAATAGATAGTTTTTAAAAATGCAGGTTTTATTTCTGTTTTACTTGAGATATGATGCAGTATATTTTTTGCCATGTTACTGTAATTTAAAAATAATTACATATTAAGTGTATCATAATCAGAGCCATTTCTTTTGAAGGGGAAAAGTTGAATTGTAAAGAATAGACTATTATCTACAGGGCTATATTGTTGATTGTATGTGAACAGCTGTTAAGAATGTGGCTGCCAAACATCTGTAAACAGCTGCTCAGTCTTCCACGGTTTTAACATAATCCAGAACAGCTTTCTTTCCAAATGATTGCCAACTTGAGGTTGTTCTCAACACATACAAAAAAACCCTTATGAGAATGATTATTAAATGTTCTCCGATGATGAAGAAGGTGCCAAGTTATGTTAAAGCTTATTTGCTTTATTAAAGTTTAAAATGTGGATGGAGTAATCTTCCCAAATACACATAGGAGCCAGTGTTGCAGCAGTCTGGTAGTGATTCAGATCTGCTTATCTATAGACAAATACATACATTGTGCAGGTAAGATTTTAATTTTAAACTCTAGCAGAGTTTCTCAACCTTGACAATTTAAGACACGTGCACTTCTCTGGAAAAATTCCTCATGCTGGCTAGGGAATTCTGGGAGTTGAAGTCCATGCATCTTGAGGTTGCCAAAGTTGGGAAACCCTGCTGTAGCATAATACTGGGAAAAATCAGCATTCCAACAAGCAAAATCAATAGGGAAAGCCAGATTCACTTAAGCTCTAAATGATTTACTTAAAACTGGAGTGATTTGCTTAACAACCGTGGCAAAAAACATTGTAAAATTGGGTACAACTCATTTAATGACTGTCTTGCATAGCAAAGAAAATTCTAGGCTCAAGGACCATCACTGCTTACTGATCTCATAGGGTGTTTTTTTTTCTCTTCAGAACCAACTGCTACTTCAAAGTCTTCAAACTCTAGGTTCTTCTACAGAACCTGACTTGCAACAACAAAACTCAGTTATGTAGTAGACAACAGAGGAAGGCCAATCACAGAACAAAAAAAACAATAACAGCCATAGTCAAATATATAAAACAGCACTTTGAAATACATCGACCCACTATCAATATTTCAAAATGATGACAGCATTGAAAAAAAATATTCTGCTCAATGACCAGGAGACTTAAAATAGACATATGTAGAATACAAGTAAACCTTATTGTCTGCAGCAATTCAATGGGCAACTGAATACTTACAGCAGTTCTGTTTTATATCCTTGAGGATCTCTTTCTATGTCAGTCACTAAACTATTTGGTATCTTTGAATACTGCTCCAGAATGCTTTATTTCCTACAACTGATTCCCTTTTTTAATCACAACCATGTTCATTTTACTTGTACTTGTAAACAGCCCCAATGTCAAAAAACCTCTGAATAACATACAACATCCAATAACTCCCCCTCGATCATAACAATGAATAGTAAAATCCAAAAGATTTGCTGCAATATATTTTAGTTTTAATAGCCTGTCCTTTGTATTAAATAATTTTAGAAAAAAATGTTTCATGCTTCATACAATTTACAGAGTAGTTACATGTCCAGTAGCTTCTCCTCAAATTTTACAAACAAGTGTTAACATCTGTTGCTTTTGATTTTGCAATCATTTTTTTCAGATTACCTTAAGTAACTTCTTTTCAATATATACTTATACTATATTTATGCTTCTTATAGAGGGAGATGACCTTTTGCCTTCTCTAATCAAAGCAGCTTTTCCTTTTGCTTAACACCCACACCCTCTTTAATACTTAACACTCCTTGCCACATGGAATTTTAACCTGACTTTTATCAAATTCTTGTTCCAAATTCTTGTTCGCGTGTAATTTGAAGTGAAAAACTGAACTGGAAGCTCTAACAATAGATATTTGGATCTGTAATTATTTTAATTAAAGAAGGGCCAACTGCAGATAACGCAACTACAGCAAGAACAATAACACCTGTTTGCCAGGGGCTGCCGAAGGTCAATGATTTATGAAGACTCTGGAGATGCTGGTTACCAGACAGGAACAAGGAGAGAATAAGGTGAAAAAAATGGCAACCACATTAGTTGCAGAATCAAACATAAACTTAACATTGTAAGGTTTTTACATATTTACCTAACTTAACTAGCCTTCCTTCTGCTCAGAATGTGTATGTATGTGTGTGTGTGTGTGTATGTATATATATATATTTGCTGAGAAATAAACAAAGGGAGACTAGTATAGATCTATCTAGTCTCCCTTTGTTTATTTCTCAGCAAATACAAATTTAACATATAGAGTATGTCATATATATAC
>JANHFM010006597.1:20268-35923 GCA_032468115.1 Grayia smithii
TCTCTCTCTCCCTCCCTCCCTCCCTCCTGTCTCTTGGATAGCAATGACAAATATAGCCATTTAATATCAGTCAGGGGAAAGCCAACAAGGAAATCCCTACACTAAGTTTAACTCAGTGTTCCTAAAACTAGGCAATTTTAAGATGTGTGGACTGGCTGAAGAATTCTAGGAAGTGAAATCCATACATTTTAAAGTTGCCCAGTTTGAGAAACACTACTTTAATGTCTATTAATCCTGGTAGCCAATAAGTTAAGATGCAATAATTGATTTCCCAACAATGTTTTTCAAATACCTAGAGATTTCTTACAAAATGTTCTTTTGTTAGCTTTGCTTTTCATAATTTCATTATTAAATAAAACCAGGTCTATTAAAAGGTGTTAAACTTCAGCTCAGTGAATGTTAGTCTTCTGCTTTTTGCTTTACTCTGCTTTACTCTGTAAAAAAACTACCGTAATTTGCTAGTTTTTTGTTGTATTTTTCTGATTCAAATATTTTGCAAATGTGGAATCCTTGGTGCTCTCTGAATTTGACTGCTTTTTCTTTTACTATTTTTGCAAATCTTCCAATGCAAGCCACCTTGAGCATCATTTCATTATTGATTTCATTTGTTCAATATATTTGGCCATTTATTAAGAGTAGCCTATATAAAAGAAATAGTGAAATTTCTTTCCCAATCTAATGAGCAAAGCCTTTCCCAACAGAAAAATAGGCATTTTTTTTCAATTTATTTTATTTATTTTTATTTTAATTCAATTTATATGCCGCCCTTCTCCCGAAGGATTCAGGGCATCTCACAATAAAAACATGAAATATACAAAAACATGTACGAGAAACAAGACAATACAAGATAAAAACAGACAAACAACTAGACAATGCAGAATTAAAATGGGGCCGATAAAATATAGAAAAAGGCTTGGAAATTTTTATAAGTGACACCTACTAAGCACACACACAAACATATAAAAAGTGTTAGATATTGGCAAATTTATTGAACTTTTAAAAAATCATGTCATATATCTAAAGCTAAATACCTTCAGAACCAAAAATGGAACTGTTAAGTGAAGAGCCAACTGACAGATTTATTTATATATTTTAGTATATAACACATTCTGGATTTTTTTAACTAAATAAAAAATGCCAAAACTAAACAGCAGTTTTTAATTTAAATTTTCTTTAATTTAAAAATAATTTAATTTAAAAAAGAAAGTATACAAACAACAATATCAAATGGAAAAGGACATTTGGATGTATATATATGGGTCGGTCTTTATAAATTGTCTTCTTATAATTTTGTCATCTATTTATACCTATTTAAGATCTTATATCTCTTTATCAATCTACATGAATATGTATGTGAATTTTATTTCTAATTTGCATATTAAATATTTATTAGCAAAATAGCATTTATTTTGTTACAGTTATTATAGAACTAATTATTTAATCAAGGCAATTTTCCTCATTTAAAAATGTCATTAATTCAGAAAAAATATAAGGCTTTAGGTATCCAAAATTTTGCAGTAATCAATTTAGTAACTAGCAATAACTATGGCAACTTGAAAGCTGAATAATATACTACATCAATATATATATGCTTTGAAGTTTATAAAAAATATTTAAATGATTAAGAGTGAACAGAAAAATCTATGAAAATGTCTGTAAATACCCATTAACCACATGAATGATGTGATTTTTTAAACTAATCTCTTTTTTCTGTAATCAAATGAGCACAGAATAATTCAATAAATTAGGATCAAATTTAATTCTGAGTTAAAATGCAGCAACAACTTGCAGTTAATGACTTGATTCACATAAACTCTACCATTTTTTTCAATCATAATTTGTTAACAACTTTCAATTTGATTAACAAAAAATTCATAGTGGTTAGAATAGTAGTAGAATTCACACATGCTTAAACAGTCAGAAATGAAATCTGTCTGAGATTTACAAACTGTCAGGCACAAACAACCAGGTCCACATGCAAAAGGTTCAAAAGTATTGATTTACTGCTCAAGCCTACGTAAAGGAAACTTTGGGGACTAACACCAGGGTAAAACTAGTACCTGGGTAAAAATAGAGAAGGTTCAGAGGCATTCAGGGGGAAAAGGTGTACTTCATCCTCTCGTGACTATGCAGAGACTCTAACCAATTCCTCACTTAACTCCTTTAGTTTAGTCTAGTTAGAATTGGATATAGGGTCATTGAGCTAAGTGTGATCAAACTAAACCAAAAGAGTTTTTTCCTAAATAAGTGTGCAAAGAATTACACTGTTTAAATGAATGGAGGCATTGGAAACACTTTAAAATGGGTGGAAAGGACCAGAAAAATATATTAGTTTTAAAATCTTTCTTCAAAAATAAATAAGTATTTAAAGGAAAAATTTTCATGGAGCATCAGAATAAATCATTAATTACCTTCTACAGCAGGGGTGTCAAACTGGATTTCTTTGAGGGCCGGATCAGCATTGTAGTTTTCTGCGGGCCAGCTGGGGGGGGGGGAGTGGCAGGGAGGGGAGGGAGATAGGACAGACACCTCCTGCAGCACCCTGCTGGCTAAAACGGGTCACGGGGGACCCCATGTGGCACCCACGCCCCATATTCTGCCTGGATGCCCTCCTGCAGCACTTTGCCAGCCAAAGCGGGGCACGTGGGTCCTGTGATCTTTCCAGGCAGGTCCCACGGGCCAGATCTAAGCACCCCGTGGACCAGATCTGGCCCACAGGCCTTGACTTTGACACCCTCTTCTACAGTGTTTAATTATGAAAAAGTAATATTTGGTGCACATTTGATATATCTTGGCATTCACTAAAATAAACTAGAGATGAGGGCTTGTCAAAAAGATGATGTATCCTGAAAGAAACTGAAATTTATTGATAGTTTATAACAACCCCTCATCTCTACTGTGGACACAAGGCAAAGTACAAGTTAGAAATATCTGGACATAAAAATATAATCCAGTTATAATAGAATTGAAATACTAATTGAAATATTATGACCATGAAGTGCAGGATGAAAGAACTAAACAAGAATTCTAATAAGATATGCAACTTTTCTTTTTTGTTTTTAATCCATAATGTACATATTACATTTAAGAGTCTAATTTAGGAAAACTTTATTCTAAATAAGGAGTTTTTAGCTTGACACCACATTATAATTCCCAATAGCATAGTTAGCATGTACAGCAACTTTTACTTGTTTCCCTCCGTTCTAAATAAATCTATTCTGATTAAAAACATGGGGGGGGGGACCTATACATATTTGAAACTCACATCATATGTCCTTTCTACTTATCCTGAAAACTTATTTCTCTCTGCAGCAACTCAAAGTTGGAATTTACCTACTATCTTGCATTGGCTATGTAATATTTATAGTTTAAAAGAAGTTAGTAAGAGAAAATGTGTCAGGTAAATATAACATTTTTCTCCACTGATAATGCAAAGCATCAAAACCAATTTACCTTGATATGTTATGTTACCTTGATATGTTTCACTCCGCAGCTAGCCACTCGGTTAGGTTGATATGGATCCCAGGAAATATCAAAAATCTGTCAAAACACATTCGAAACTGCTACACTAAATTAAAAACCAAATGCATTAAATCCTAGAAATGTCTATTTCTCTCACATAATTGTAACAAAGTTCTATGGCTCTATTAGCAAGATTATTAATAGTTACATCATAGCTCATAACTTTTTTTTATAGAAGACAAATGAATTTGAAAATTAGTCAGCAAAACAAACATCTTACAAGGTTAATTATACATGTTTGCCCTTAATTTACAGTATTTGTTTATATAATAGGAATGTTAACAATTATAGGAAAGAAATTAAAATATTAATAAATACCAAATTGTACAGACCTAAAGAAAATAGGTAGGATTTAAAATAAACAGTTTTGTTATAAAAGATTATAAAAGATTATAAAAGATTGTCTGTATATATATATATATATATATATATATATATATATATATATATAAAACTAATTTTACACTATTTTTCTTACATATCTATTACTATTTAATTGATCCACATAGAAAATTATACAAGTATTTGTGGTCTGCATAATTTAAATTGATAGCAGAATCATTCAATATTGATTGCAACTTTAGCCTGTAACATTCTCAAACAGTTGCTGGGGACTGCTTCAAAATTCCATTTTAATTTCCTAAAATAATCACCACAGAAAATCAAAGAGACAGTGATATAATGGGAGTCTAATGAAAGGAATTTTTGCAAAGAGCTCCTTCAACATTATATACAGGAAGAAACCAATACTGATAGACAAGCTGACTTTCAGAGAAATTATCAATCAGTAAATCTTTTCAAATAGACATGCCCCTTTTGCAATAGCACAGATGCAATTACAAAAACAGGTTAAATCTCTCAAGCAGTCCAAAACTGGTAAGATTTTTGCAACCTCTCCCTCATAAACCTCAGACATTAATGCATGAAACAATGTGTGATATTAAATACTCAACCCTCACAATGTGTTTTTTATTTCCATTCAATAGTGACTGATTCTCATTGGCTATCCAAGTTTTTCAGAAATGGTTGGGCTGACAGAAAGTGACTGGCCCAAGGTTACCCCACTGGCTTTGTATCCAAGGTTGGAATAGAATTCAGTCTCCTGGTTTCTAGCCTGTTGTCTTCCCAACTATGCCAAACTGGCTCTCAAGTTTTCTCTTTCTATTCTAAGTGACACTTTATGTGAAGTACTGATATGTTGGATATGACAACATACACCCATGAAAATGTACATTTTTAATCACCATTTATGGAATAGATATACTCCATGAGTAAAACTTTTCACAGCTATTTCATTATTGTTGTGATCACCCTCTAGTTCAACCAGCTAGAAGAAGAGGGGAACTTTCCCTATTCTGTTTACTTGATACAACATTCCAAGTTTCTTTAAGTCCATGGAGAAAAAAAAGAAGGTGGAATCCATATATCCATATCATAGATTATATTTTTTTCAATAGGCTGGCAATGACTTGGAAGTAAAATGTATGAAACCACTGTAAAATGTATGAAACCAAAAAGCGAATCAAGCTAAGATAGGATGGGACATTAACTTTTTACAATCAAATTAGTAGCCTAGTCAACTGCTTTCAGTAAAATAACAGAAACAGCACAACAAATCACTTCCAAATTATACTGAGAAGTGACATAATCAAGGCAAAAATCCCAATTGTTAAATTACCCCTCCATTAGATGAAATAACACCATTTCCCATAAAGAATTTTACAAGCTAATTTGTATTTTTGATACAAATAAAAGACACACTCATACAAGAGAAATATATGGCAAATTCATTAGCTGATTACCCTATCTGAGTGGCCAGTAGCTGATGCCAGTAGTTTTCCTTTCTTCCAATCCCAAATGCAGACTGTGTTTTTGGCATCCAACCCCACTGAAGATAAACGCTTAGGAAAAATAACACACAACAGTTTTTAAATGAAGATCAGTTCAGGAATAACTTACTACAATACATCAATGCATAAAGGGGTTGGAAAGGGATGCTGAAAGTGTTGTATAGAAAATGCTAAAAGATTCAAATGCAGTATAGGTTTCACTATTCAGCATAGTCAAATATTCCTTCCTCCCAAATAAGCTTGTAAATTGAATTTAATGTGTTTCAAAACAATCTATAGCATCTTCCTTTTGTTAATTTCATATTTTATAAACACATGGCAACAAGGTATAATACATCTTTCTTTGCTAATATTAAAAGTAAATGCCTTAAAATAAGTCATTCATCCAAGCAAACAGAATCTGGATATGCAATCTACCACAACTTTGTGACAAAAAACAACAACTGAGAGACAACTGGTTTTCTTATGCAGGAAAATAATTTCTCTTTTTAAAAAAATGAATAATTGAATATGTCACCTGCCTCTTGGAAAAATATTTTTATTTTTGGTAGAAGATTCTTTAGCTGAATCAAACCACTGGTCTAACTAGCTCAGTAATGTTAGAATCAGGGCTTCAAAGAGCAGTCTCTATCTCTATCTCTCTTACGTTACTTTCAGCTGTGAGACAAAGGCACTCATATGAACCTTACTGCAAGAACTATTTGCAATTCTCTAGATTTATATTGCTGCTCTTTATCCGTTATCACTGTCAGGCTGAATTTTCACCAAGTATTCAATGCTGATACTTTTAGAACTGTTGAAAATGTCACCAATCACTAATGATGCAAAATTAAAAGAGGTGAAATTTTAAAATGTTTTACTGGTATAGTATTTAATTGTATAGTATATTTTACTGGTATAGTATTTTACTGGTATAGTATTTCACTCCAGACTCACTGGAGAAGAACCTAATGCTAGGAAAGATTGAGGGCAAAAGAAGAAGGGGACGACAGAGAACGAGGTGGCTGGATGGAATCACTGAAACAGTAGGCGTGAGCTTAAATGGACTCCAGAGGATGGTAGAGGACAGGAAGGCCTGGAGAAATGTTGTCCATGGGGTCACGATGGGTCTGAAACGACTTCACAACTAACAACAACAATTTTAGAAAACAATACAAAAAGTTCAGATGGCTCCAGGCAGCAATTTTCAGGTGAAGAAACAAAATATCAAGGAAAACTAACACTTACAGTATGTTTTGGAGCAGGAGGAAGAGGAAAGAAATCATTTTTATTTGTAGTAAATTGTCCTTAAGCAGAATGCAAGCAAAACAATAAAAATAACAGTGCAATATAAATCAGTCTCAATCTACATCACTATAAAAAAATCACTATAAAAATATCATCTAACCCAAAACACAAGTGTAATTTAAGATGGGTTTGCATGCTGCCATTGGAAATAAAAGTTGAGCTTCATAAAGGTCCTGAAAAATAGAAAGGGCTTTTTTAAGCCTCAGGGGATAGACTCCAAACATAATTCAAAGGATGTTGTTTCTAAAGAGTAGGAGCAAAATGTCAGGTGGCCCTTCTCACAAGAGGGAGAGCTAAGTGATCCCAATAGCTCAATGAAGCCAAGCAATTAGGAGTATGAATTGTAACCAAGTTATTAAGAAAGCTGGAGCTCCTTGTATGCATAGACCAGAAGATCAGACTAGGGGAAGAATCAGGACAACAATCCATAGGAGGTTGCAGGAGTAGATGCATGCAACAAGACTGAAACTGCAGCAGCTGAAACAGGGGGAGTGTTCAGCAGGTTAGCTAGATGTCTTTAATTGCACTGACCCAAACATCCTCATTTTTTTAACATGTAGGTTTAAAAATAATCCTTATTTAATTTTAATGTAAGTACAATAAAGGAGTTCCTTGACTTATGGTCACTTAGCAACTAAAGTTATGACAGAACCTGAATAAAGCTACTTATGACCTGGATTGGAAGTTCTGATGGCCACTCCATCCCCCCCATAGTCACATGACTGCATTGTTGTGCCCATAGACAGCCACAACTCAGAACTTCTTAGTAATCCATTGCTCCGTCAACTCAGTGGGCCATCACAAAAAGAGAAAAGCAATTATTGAAAGACAGAGCAGTAGAATATTGTTATTTCACATTCCACTACGGCATTTGACAAGTCTTTTAAAATTACGATATACAACCAAAAATCCTAACAATTGAACTATTGTATGACAAACCAATTTAATTAAAGATTTTCAGGAATATAGAGTATCTTGAATTATTTGGATGTGGGGAAGAATGACTGAGCAATTCAAATTTATAAGTAATACAAGGTTAAAGGTGAAGATTGCCCTATCCACTCATTTCCAACTCTATGGGGTGATGCTCACCTCTGTTTCATGGTCGAGGAAGCCAGCATTATCCAAAGACAATTTCCATTTTCATGTGGCCAACATGACTACACATCAAGGTGCATGGAACACTGTTACTTTACCACCGAAGTGGTGTTTGTATGTGCATGTATGTACTCACATTTGCATGCTTTATGAGCTGTGGTGGCACAGTACTTAGAATGCAGTATTGCAGGCTAATTCTGCTGGCTGACAACAGTTCGATTCTCACTGGCTCAAGATTGACTCAGCCTTCCATCCTTCTGAGGTTGGTAAAATGAGGGTCCAGATTGTTGGGGGCAATATGCTGACTCTGTAAATTGCTTAGGCAGGGCTGTAAAGCATTATGAAGCAGTGTATAATTTTCATTCGAAGTGCTATTGCTATTGCTTTTGAATTGCTAGGTGGGCAGGA
Organism: Grayia smithii; assembly: GCA_032468115.1. NCBI lineage: Eukaryota > Metazoa > Chordata > Lepidosauria > Squamata > Grayiidae > Grayia > Grayia smithii. The sequence goes on from JANHFM010006597.1 coordinate 28,434, forward strand.
GCTGGGGAAAGGACAGGAGCTCACCCTTCGTGCAGCACTCAAATCTTGAACCCAGGCAATCAGCTTTTCAGCTGACAAGCTCATCGTCTTTAACCACTGAGCAATCGTACCTCCTTTAATAAAAGAACATTATGTTCTATTAGAATGAAAACTTCTGAATTCTATTAAGCAAAATAGGAGCAAGTAGTTTATCTATTTTCTAGCAATATGGCTACTTAAAATTTTATATATCAGTCAGTTGTTCCATCTTTGATATCATCTTGATAATGCATAATTGCATTCATTTTTATTTTTATCTATTAAATGCACCAAATAGATTTAGATAGTGAAGTGTTATATTCTTTTCTGGCCTCAGAACAAAAGTTTTAGATTTTATGGTTACAGATAAACCATGGTTTTAAATTTAGGGCATATTTTATTTAAAAAAATAAGCATGTCAAATTGTCAGTATTGTTTTTATTTTGGCTTTTAAAATAAAATTGCCATGATAATTCATTATAGCATTTGAATGAAGATTAAGATTACTCATAACTAAAATGGTGAATGAACATGGCCACAATAATACTTCCTACCCTTTTTAGTTCTACTAAGGAAGGCAAGATAAAAATAGTACAGCTCACACATGCTGCTCACTGTTTTATTTAAAGTTCCTTTAGTATTTCTAATTTCAATTGGTGAAAATCAAGATTTAAAAAATTCTGATACCTATGTTGGTCTGAAAGAACTATGTTTTTATAAATCCCACTATTAAACAATTCATTTGAAAAAGCTATAAATAAATGAATAGAATTAAACCAGATGGTAGTTAATTCAAATTCTTAGTTAAAAGCAGTAATATTGACCTCAATCACTCTGGCTTCAGAATAAATGCTTAAGATGCAAATAAGCAGAAACGACAGCTGTTTCTTCAAAATATAAACAAAAACCATTTTCCATTATAAGCAGTATGTTTAGTGCATTGATATCCGGAATACCAATATATTAATTCTAAAGCAAATGCCAAATATAGCACATATAATAAAGAATGGGTTGAATGCATCAGCAGCCATTTGGTCTCCAGATATATAAAATTAAATTTTAAAAAATGCTTGAAACACCCACAAATCATCACATATACACATTCCTGCATAATTATAGAGGGATACAAGAACTCTGACTTGAAGCCTAGCAACAGTATCTAAGTATTAGTTAGTCTGCTAATCAACTACCAAAACTCACACACCACCACCTCAATGTGTTTCATATTTAAAATAAAATCCCTCCTGTTTCTATCTTCAGAGCAGCCGAAGGAAAAGGAATATGATAAAACAAACCTTGTTCACTTGAAGAGGAACAACCCATGTCATTTAATCCATCGGATAATTCATCTCATCACAAACAGCCAAGGCAATACAAAATAAAAAGGAAGATTTAAAAATAGATTATCCAAGTCAAAGGATCCTCGGTTTGCAACATCTTTCAAATGTGCAGACCTGTATTTAAAGAGATAGTCCAGATTCCTATAGATATTATTGCTAGTTTTTTGCATCTCCATCCTATAGAGGCCCTAGTAAATGCTGTATGGCAAATGCTTTCTAAAGCTTCAGTGCTCATTTAGTCACAGACAGCTGTAGACTGGATGAAAACAATCAGGGATTAACTTTTTTATTCATCGTAGCCTTTAATCTATTACTTTCTCTTCAGATAAATAAAAACATAAAATGTGACAACTAACTGCAGTACAAGCAAGCAAGGATAACATGTCAATCAAGAATATTTATCTTTTGGACCCTAAAGACTTTCCCTCTTAAAAGACGGAACATGCAGTAAATGTTATAAAACATGCAGTAAATGAAATGATGCACCTCTCAAGAATAATTTAAGGTGCTTATTAAAAATTACTCTGATAAATCTGTAATATTTATATAAAAGGCTTATTAAAATTGTGACATTTGAACAACTTAAACTAAATCATATTTAGTGTAATACTTTAAATACAGCTCCACCTATCAAAGAAATACATATGACTCAGACAGAAAAATCTTATTTACCTATTAAATGTGTGTGTGTGTGTGTGTGTGTGTGTGTGTCTGTATTAAAGACCAGGATCTTGTTTGTCCTATCAAAAATGCTTTAAAATAGAATTAAATATCTGTATCTTTCCAAGTAAGAATTTGATTTTTTTAAAGATATGAAAAACACACTGATCATTTTCTTGATCTAAAAATAGCTTTACTAGTATATAGCAAATGATGCAATAATGAAATGACACAAACCAAGACCTTATTTAGATGCTATTTTTACTTCAGATTGGACACATGTCTTAGGTTCATAAGTTTTCCTAGTTTCCCCGTCTATAAAGGAAAAGAAGACTAAAAATGTGTGAATAAAATGGTAAAATGCATTTTTCTCTTGCTGACATCTTTAAAGCTAGCCTTCAGAGGTGTGTGTGTGTGTGAGAGAGAGAGAGAGAGAAAGAGAGAGAGAGAAAGAGAGAGAGAGAGAAACTTCTTGCAACTGCCCTAGTTTTCTTGGCAAGGTTCTCAGAAGTGATTTGCCTTTTTATTCCTATGGCTAAGAAACAGGGACCAGTTATAATGTGAAGTATGACTGAGGCAAAATGTGTTTCAGATTGAGTCTACTGCTGTCAATAAATTGGAGCTGGTAAAACCCACACATATATAGGCACACTTCTAGGAAAACCTGCAGATTGCAAGCCTCCGTCTTTTACGGAATGGAAATTCAAGCACAATGTAAAGGTTCCGACAGAAACCTTGTGACACACAATCTATGTTTGACCCTTAAGTATCCGATACAAATCATGATGTGACAATGAGGGAATGACATCACAGTGCAAACCTAGTCATTGTACCTGCATCCCAATGTTTGACATAAATACATGGGTCACATGGCTTATGTCACAATGCACACTTTATTATTTGCCCCCTCGCTTGTACTTTCCTAGGGATGCCATTTGTGTTCTACCTCTATTTGATCCAACAAATTTCCTAACATATCATGTCCATCTTATCAGGATTTAGCTTCAGTTTGCTTTCCTTCATTGCCTCTTATTCTCTTCTCAGAAAAAAAACAATGTTCATCTCATATCGATATTTAAATGTCCCAAAATTCTCCCAACAGTTTCAGATTATTTTTAAAAAGAAAAGGACAAAAGTTCCTGTGACAGAAGGAAGAATCCTCTGACCACATCTCAGAGTTGGAGCTACATCATATTTCAAGCCCTCAAAGTGTTTATCAATTTTCTTCCTAGTATAAATCGTATTCTAAATCTCTGCAATTTTTACTTTTACTCAATATTATCTAAGTAAAAAGATCTAAAAACCAAAAATACTCTCACCACAGGAAAGATCTTCCCTCTTTCTCACATTTGACATATCTTCTAGATCTAAAAACTCTTAAAATATAATGTATTGTATTGCACTACATTGGTCATTCCCCAGACTTGTATAAGAGTATAAGAAAAAAAATTGATTTTTTTTTCTGATACTCTTCTGAGAGAAGTAACATTTTGACAGATATCAATAGAAGAGAATATATGTAGTTCAGGGTTGAATTCTGAAGTTTTTAATGGTCTCTGAGCTTGGTTGTTTGTTTGCAGACATTTTTTGGAGTTTTTGAAAGTGTACTTTTAGTTAGTTTGGGTTTTTATATATCAACAATTATTTAACATATAATACAAAAATTATTTCATTTTATTCTCATTCTACATAATTGATTAGTGCAATAACTTTCATTCAATATTGAACAAAAATCCCAATGTACATACCAATATCAGTTTCCTTATGGTTTTTGATATATTCAGCAAGTTCAAAATTTCCAGCAATTATTGCCACCTGAAAAATTATAAAACAGGTTATATCTAATATTTCAGTGAATAACATACAGCAAAAGTTTCCAATTCTAGGAATAAATATATAGATCAGTGGTTCTCAACCTTCCTAATGCCACGACCATAGTTCCACATGTTGTGGTGACCCCCACTGGATGCCTTTCTCCAAAGCGGCATAGTCTTTGGTAGTTCCCCCTCCTCTCCCTCACATCACATGCAGACGTTGGTAGCGGGTCCCTTTTCTCGGCATTGCTGCCCCCTGGTCTGTCTCCATGGCGGGGAGGGAGGCGAGGAGTCAGGCAAAGGGGCAGCGGACTTGGCTGTTTCCCGAGGAGTCCCCGCTGCTGCTGCCGCTGCCGTGATGCCTTCACCTCCTCCTCCTGTCGCCTCCTCCTCTTCAGTTCGCTTTCAATTGTGTTGCACCAGCCTGCAGCCCGTTATATTGATAGAAGAGCAATGTCTCCATTCCTAAGACCATCGGCAATATGTGTTTTCTGATGGTCTTAGGCGACCCCTGTGAAAGGGTCGTTCAACCCCCAAAGGAGTCCCGACCCACAGGTTGAGAACCACTGATATAGATGATGAGAGACTTCCATAGTACAACCTTCTGCATATTTTCTAACTTCTAATAAGTCATGTATATAAAAAGGTAAAAGTGGGGTTTTACTCTACTAGTTGGCACCAACTTTAGTGGGCCATATCTGTGTCTATAAACTCTACGGGCCATCTCTGTGTCTATAAACTACTGAGCTAGTGCTGTCTGACAATTCCACAATCCTGTAGCCAGCATGATGTCACATCGCAGTGCAAAACATATCGCAAAACATGGAATGCTGTTACCTTCCCACCACAGTGCTACCTATTTATCTACTTGTATTTACATGCTTTTGAAGTGCTGGAGTGGCACAGGTTGGCAAGTAACAGGAACTTACTCCATCATGGAGTAGTAGGACTGAAAAAACAAGACCATACCTTCTCCAGTATCTATTAAGCCACTGAACCACCATACCACCCCAGTCATGCCTATTAAAAAGCTTTAATTTCTGTAAACATTGATTTTAAACGTAGGACTAGTCAACTGTTGATTCACAAAAATATATATTGGCCGCAGAATTAGCAAAAGCACATTTGGCAACAATGCTTCAGAATAGTGACAGGTGGCAACATTTTTCCATGAATAGGAAAGCAAGTACCAAAATAAAATGCAAATTTAAAAAGCAAATTATAAAAAGCAAATTATAGAAGGACATATTATCAATCCACAAAATAAACATTTTTTTCACTTTTCAATTCTTAGTTTTGCAGTCCAAAAGCCTTACTGCAAAATTTTATTTTATATATAAAAATTATAAGAAAAAAGGAAATTATTATTTGAATGCTATATTTTTAACTGAAAATATGATCACATAATATTAGAACTAAAAGTTTGGAGGGGCCATTTTAGTCAATAATATAACTCTCTGTTCACTGTAAGGATCTAAATGAAAACATATCTAACCAATTTTTGCTTGAACATAACTTGTTAATTTTACCACCCAGAATGATGATTTGAAATTAATACACAAGCATGGATAATCCACTTAGCCCAAAATCATAAAGACTGGACAAGTCTATAAATTTAATAGATAAATAAATTTACTTCAGGTATTTATTAGGTACTATTTCTTTTGTGCCTGTTTGATGATGATGATGATGGTGACAGTGATGCTGGTGGTGATAATGATTTTTTTTATTCCCTAGATTATATCATGTGATAATCCAGTAAATTTAATAAACCCAAGCTGCTTTGGAGCATTAACAGTATTAGTCTAGAAACTGCACTGCATTTTCAGTTTGCAACAGAAATTTCCATACAAAGAATTATCTGATAATTTGCATTTTAGAAATGATCTTGTCTCACTTACTCTTTTAACTATTCAGTTATCTATAACCATTACTAGATTTTGATGAATGTTATTCTGCTTGTCTACATTTCTGTGAAAAATTGTTCTCTCCCTTCTAGATGTTCAGAATCTGAAATTGGGTGAAATACTACCAGTTCCGGCTGGTTTGCCCGAACCAGTAGTAAAAAATTGCTACCGTTCGCCCGAACTGGTAGTAAAAAAATGCTTTAAAAAGTACGACAATTAGCTGTGCGCATGATCATTGGAACTTTATTTTTAGCATTTTTACTACCTATTCTCTGGAACCAGTAATAAAAGAATGCTTAAAAAGGTGAAAAACAAGATCCGACCATCAGCTGTGTGACAATCAGCTGTGTCGGGCAATCTTCTGAACTTTTTTTAAACTTTTTTTTAGCACTTTTTTTACTACCGATAAACTGTGAGACAATCAACTGTACCTGATTGTCTTTGAAGTTCCTACTTGTTGCAGGGGCCATTTTGTGTGAAGTCCAGCTGCTTTTGCATTGTGTATGAGCCAGTTGTGCAGCTTTTGTGTTATTTTTGTGTAAAGTGTGATAGTGAGCTCCCTGTGACTCTGTGAGGTTCCTGCTTGTTGCAGGGGTCATTTTGTGTGAAGTCCAGCTGTTTTTACATTGTGTGAGTCAGTTGTGCAGCCACATCCATCCAGTCACATGACCACCAAGCCATGCCCGTCTGGTCACATGACCACCAAGTCACGTAACCCAGTTACATGGCCATGAAGCCACACCCACCAAGCCACGCCCACAGAACCGGTAGGGAAAATTTTTGAATTTCACCGTCTGAAATTACTTGTCTTTTTTACTGAATGTTATCAGAAATCCAAGAAGATGATAGTGAAATACATAGAGAATGTGAGTGAACATATAATGCCAAAGTTTGGCGAGTGTTTCGTTTATTTTAAAAGCAAGTCATCCAATGTGCAGTATGTTATTGGGAAAAAGCAACTGTCTCTTAAGTTAGTAACTGCATTCAGTAACTTGTGTTGTGCCAAGAAGCCCTGGCTTCAATGCAAGTCAGGTCTTCTAGGAACATCACAACTTTAAGGCTACAAGAAGCAGTTGAGCTGATGCAAAGCTAGGCTGCAGCGCACAGCTGAGCCATTTCATCCCAGCATCCAGATGAGTCCCACAGCAACAAAACCACAGCCAGCACAGGAAGCCACAGATGTGCCTGCCTGTCAGTATCATGAAGCCATAAACACCCCAGGAAACCACAACAATCCCAGCAAAACCCAGCAGCATTATGCAAAGCCACAATCACCTTCAACTCCTGAGGTCCTCATTTCCCTGTGTTCCACTGTCCCAATTGAACTTTGCCATCTGCTTACTCACACTGCTGGCCACACAAGTCGTCCTCCTGAGCGCTTGAGAGGAAATTGCTATATTAAAATGTGGGAAGGAGGTCTCGTGTGTCTAGCACTTCCTTGTGAAGAGCCTGGCTGGTGATGCTTGGTCAACAGAAGCAAGAAGGTAGTGAATATAAAGCTGAGACTGACAAAGAATAGCGTGGCTGTAGGGGCATGTGCATCCTCACTTACACATGCACATCATCACTTGCATGAGCAGTGGGAAAACATGTCTGTGTGCTCCATTCGCATGAGCAGCAAACATGCATGCAGACTGCTCGCGCAAACAGAGCTGCTGGCTGCTTGCACTGAACTATCCCCTCTCCCCCTCCCTGCCCCCCCCCAGGAAATGTTAGAATAGAATAGAATAGAATAGAATAGAATTCTTTAT
>JANHFM010006597.1:46457-62259 GCA_032468115.1 Grayia smithii
GTAGTCTCCGGGTGCACCCCAAGGGCAGCCCCATGTAGAGGGCATTGCAGTAGTCAAGACGGGAGATAACAAGAGCAAGAGTGACTGTACGAAGGGCATCTCGGTCTAGGAAGGGGCGCAACTGGCGCACTAGGCGGACCTGTGCAAAAGCCCCACTGGATAAGTGGATATCAACATTTCCAGGGTCACTGATGGCCAAATTTATCTATTTGTTTTTATTTGCTCTCTCTTCCCTCCCAAATTTAAAACATAATACAACAAATGATTTGTCAACACAGACCAGCATATCTAACTCAAGGTGTAATTACAGTTTTGCTTTGTTACTGAAACAGCTATTAGAATCAGTTCCAAAGAAGCTAATGTGCATGCATTAGATGTAGAAACAGGATATTCTTTTCTCTAGTCAATTCCAAATTTTCTAAAACTTTTCCTGTAAAATTATATCTACTGTATGAATCCATGAAACTATGACATTGCTCTAAGCATTAACTTCTCTCACAAGAGGAAAAAGAACAAACTGCAGACATCATACAATATGGTTCTTGCCTACTGAGATAATCAGTATAACAGCTTCAATTATTCCTGCAGCTATGAAACCTAAATGCTTACCATTCCTATAGATGTATACATCCAAAATGAATAAATCAATATAAAACAGGGCAGTGTCTAAATCAGATATTATTAAAAAGCATATTATATGACAACTATCCTAGTTTTGTATTTTTTATGGTTTTAAATTGTTTTCAGTATTTTTTAATTTTGTTTTTTGTATCTCTATTTGTATTTTTTATGGTTTTAAATTGTTTTCAGTATTTTTGTAATTTTGTTTTTTGTATCTCTATTTGTAAGCTATCTATTAAGATTGCAATGGAATAAAAAGTCTAGTAAAGAAATAAAACATTTGCAAAAATACAGTTAACACAATTGGGGTTTTTTAAAGTCAGCTAAATAAGGGATCTTTTTATATTTCTGGAAATCTTTGAGATTGTCACTAAATCATCTTTCATGGGTTTGGCAATATCATTTGACTTTATTTACATATGTGTACAATCTATAGGTAGTTCTTGACTTACTTATTTATTTAAATTTATATGACTTATGACAGTAACTGAGCTCAAAATTTCTGTTGCTGAGATATTTGTTAACTGAATTTTGTCCCATTTTATGACCTTTCTTACCCTAGTTAATTGAATCACTGTAGTTGTTAAGTTAGTGACAAAATTATTAACTGAATCTGGTTTCCCCATTGACTTTGCTTGTCAGAAAGTCGCAAAAAATGATTGCATGAGTCCAGGACACTGCAACCATATGAGTCAGTTGTCAAATGTCTGAATTTTGATCATGTGACCATGGGGATACTGCAATGGCCATAAGTGTGAAAAACGGTCATAAGTCACTTTTTTCAGTGCTAGTGTAATGGGCCCTAAATGAACTGTTGTAAGTTGAGGACTACCAGTATACTGTTGTGAGGAAAATGTCCATTCAAAATGAGGAGCCAAAGAGACTGTGGATAAATGCAATAAACTATATGGAATTGTGTTAACTATAGGACCATTTGGCTTCCTGCCAAAAAATTGCAGAAGAGCCCTGAATGAAGCAAGGTTTCAGTTTATATATATTTGGTTTGTTGTGCTGCACAAGTAAGATAAAGGAAATGTTGTAGATCACAGTGTGTGATCTACTTACTCTAGTCTAGAATGTCTTTGATAAGAAGTTGAGAATGACTTTACTATGGTATCCCAGCATTCTTTCACATTTTAAAGATTTTATCCTGCTACATAACATCAACATATTGTATAAAGCTTATGTTTATACATACATATTGTATGTATAAATACTATATACACAATAGCAGTTATTGTATCTGCACTCTTCTCCCTTTCATACTATTCCAATTGCACTTTAGGAAACTCTGCTGTCTGGTTTCCATTCTGTGTTGGCATTCCAGTGCTAGGGACTTCAAACTGGGCCAAAGCTTCACTTTCCAACATGACAACGGTCCTAAGCACACAGTCAAGACAGCAAAGGAGTGGCTTAGGGACAACTCTGTGAATGTCCTAGAGTGGCCCAGCCAGAGCCCTGACTTGAATCCTATTGTACATCTCTGGAGGAATCTGAAAATGGCTGTCCATTGACAGTTGTCATCCCATCTGACTGAGCTTGAGAGGATTTGCAAGGAAGAATGGCAGAAAATCCCCCAATCCAGGTGTGTAAAGCTTGTTGTGTCATACCCAAAGACTCAAGGCTGTAATTGCTGTCAAAGGTGCTTCAACAAAGTACTGAGTGGAGGGTCTGAATACTTATGTCAATGTGATAGTTCAGGGTTTTTATTTTTATTTTTAATAAATGTATCGACATTGTTTTCATTTTGTCATTATGGGGTACTGAGTGTAGATTAATGAGAAAAAAATGAATTTCAACAACTGTAGAATCAGGCTGTGGCATAAAAAATTGACTAAAGTGAAGGAGGTCTGAATACTTTCTGAATGCACCTGTACATGATGGAAAGGTAGCTAAACATCCATAGACTATACTTTCCTTCTGCATAATTTTAATCATATGGGTCTTAACACCTGAGCAGGGAGCAAACGAAAGCAGATTTAAATCTTTACTTTTGAAAAGCCATTACAGGTAGTCCTCAACCTATTCTGTAATTGAGCCTGCAATTACACTTAACAATTAAGTCATCACATGGCTGTGTCTGGTTTCATGACTTTTGTGGTGGTAGTTAAGCAAATGCAGCCGTCATTAAGTGAACCCATCATTCATGAAGAGTGATTTTTGCGGGAAACTAAGTAAAACGACATAAATCATGGTCAAAGATGATGCAAATGGCTGTAAATGCTGAACGGTTACCAAGTGCCCAAAATGCAATCATCTGATCATGGGGGGAGGGGGAAAGCAATCAACTGACCATTAAACATAAATATAACTATGCACTGTGCCAGAAAGAGGAGTTAAAATGTACCAGTGTTTTTATTTAGCCAACATGAAAAGCCATGATGCATTATTACAGAAGTAGTAGCAGTAACTTCAGGTTTGTGTACTACCCATTCCCTTTTAGTAAGGCACAAATAACTACTTAAGAATAAACTAATTTAGACAAATTGTAATTAAACATTAGATTCCATTTTTTGGCTGAAAAAAAATCAAACCTGATCTGGCTTAACTGAATATATATATAAAATCTACATCCAAGTAAATATCCTGAGGATTGAATTACAAATAATAAACATGACATATAGATAGGAGAAACTGTTTTTGAACAACAAAAAATATTACCCCACGGTTAGAACAAAGGTACAGAAAGTACCATTTTCCCCAATAAGATTTCCAGCATTTGAAGTTATATTTCACCAAACTTAGAAAAACAATATTAAGGAAAAAGTTTGTTGCAAATAAAATCATGTCATACATATGTTTTTATAAATTAAATATTATATGATAGATTTGCAGAGAGGCCTGTAGCATACAGGTATTAAAGAGAAGATATTAATTTTAATCAAAAATTAAAGTAAAATTAGAACTATTTCTAGTGGACAGGAATCAATATAAAACTTAGTCAAGAAGGCACAACTGAACAATTTTCATAAATAAAAAGTAGAAATCAGATTCCAAATTAATTATATCAATCAACCCTAGTATTCACAATTTTGGCTGCACAGAACAAACCCTAGCTGAATACACAGGTGAATTAAAAAGAATACAGAATGATCCAAAGGACAGATCCAAATTATAATAGTATTTTCTTGGGCAAGACGCATAGAAAAGATTTATTGGATAGAACATACAATATTTAAACATCATAAACTAGCAAATTGAGAAAGTACGATCCTATTTTTGGTATTACTTTTATAAGCAGCCAGTTTCAGAATAATTTCTATTTCAAAATAAATGAAAAGTATCAGAAAGATTGCTGTTTCGGACAGAAAACAAGTAATCTGGAAAGTTCACTTTTGTATATATTTCTTCTTTAAATAAATGAATAAACAAATAGGTATGTTATGCTCCTGCTGTCTGGTATCGTGGCTATAATACTGTACTTTCTTGGAAGTAAATTCCACTGAACCCAATAGGATTTACTTCTCAGTCAATATGTATAGCATCACATTATAAGTTCCTCTTCTGTTCAAAATGCAACTGATATCAGAATCATGAACATATAGTACATAGCTGAAAACAAGTGGTACTTTGTAGTAAACATAATGAGTACAGAAACATAAACATTATAGCCATAGTGAAATTATAGGATCAGAGTAAAAACTGCTTTGTCTGGAATACCAGATGTTACAGCTACTGTGTATCATATGTAACCTACATTTTCCATACATATACCCTATTCAGGTTTTAGCTATTACAATTGGGATGAAAATGAAGATAACAATGAGCTATCTGAAAAACTGCCTTAGTTTTTCAAAGAATGAGCTCCAGATCTGAGATTTAGGATACAATTTCTTTCAAAATCTTGGGTCATAAATACAGAAAAATAAAAAACTAAGTAGGATCCAAGTGCATTCAGCACTCCTGTATACATATTTTGACATACTCATTTTTTTTAAAAATGCAAGAGGTATGCTAAGTTGTGTGAAGTTGGGGAGAGATGTTTAATCAAACATTCCCTCCTTGCTGCACCCATTTCTTACCTGATAATGTCATCATTGTGCCCCAGGAAAAATTTCTGTGTATGCTCTCTGGTGTTATAAACCACGCCGACTCCAGCCACAAAGTAAACCACTTCTTTGCCTGCTGTGTAGTACAGGTTGTTGCGGCACTGATGACCCCTATACCCATATACCCACTCCAGATGGAGCTGGCATCTAGGAGCTGTCCGATCTGCCATGATAATAACCCCCCTCCCTAGAAGCACAGAAAAAAACTGGAGCTATTGCCCCCAGCCCCACGTTCTTGCTTTTCCTGTTTCCTTGTTATAAATGATCTCAATTTTTGCTCAGCTGCCAAATCATTCAGCTGCCCTTCCTGATGCTGAGGATTTTTAGTGAAAATGCATCCCGAGTCTTGCTCTGCTGCTGCTGGATTCCTAGTGCTGAGCCGCCACCATAATCTTCTAGTGCCAAAGATGAGCAGCCGTTGCTGCTTTCCCAGTTGTGCAAGCCAGATAACTTGGAGGGGGGAGCACATGCATTGAGGCAAATTCCGAGTCAAATGCAGAAGAAGGCATGAGCCTCTCTGCATCAAGGGCAGAACGCTGTGGATATCATTATGCCTTTTAAGTTTCTTGAAAAGAGTAAGTCACTGCCTTTCAAACATGGTTATAGTTCTTAACTGTGGAAAAAGTGCAGTTGACATGAAAAATAGCTTTAAAAAAAAATCTCAGCACATTCTGTGACTGGGTAATGAAAGTAGTCTTCTACAGATTTGCAACTGAGTATAAAGACAAGATATTTCTGTAAGAAAAAAGAAATATGTTTATATATATATATATATACGATATCTATATACTTTTGTATTATAGTTCACTATTTAAAAAATACTGTAGTCTGAAAGGTAACAGTTTGAGCTAATTTGGTGTAGTGGCTGAAATGCTGGATTAGAAACTGGGAACTGTGAGTTTTAGTTTTCATTTAGGCATGGAATTGGAGAAGATTTACCTATTGGTTGCTAGGAGTTGAAAATAATTCAATGGCACATAATCAATCAATCATAGGCATGAAGCTGAGACTTTGAGCCACTGAGTTTCTCTCAGACCAAGGCACTTTACAGGGTTGTTGTTATGGAGAAAATAGGAGGCAGAAGCAGTGCCTGGAATTGTACAAAATAAAGGCACTCCACCAAAGTACATAAATATAATAATAGGAAGAATTAAAGAATGATTTAAAAGCAATGAAATTGTTACTTTTCAAATAAAGGTGGTATATTAACCTTTGCAAGGTTATGCATTATAAATCAAAGCAGTATATTATTTTGCTTTTCCCATTCTCTTCACAACAGGAGGTAATTTTTTTTTCTGTCCTCATTTTACTGTGGTTTCCATACATCTACTCTACCAATAAAATTATAACTCACAAACTCATTATTTGTATCAAAGGACAAAAGGAGAGGGATATTGGGGGCTGGGGGGAATCCAGGCAAACAATTCTGCATGGGGATCTCTGTAAGATGTGCTGCCTATGGGCTCCAGGATCAATAGAAAAGCAACCAATTAAACTCCCATAGGGAAGAAACTTGAGTCCCCAAATCTGAGAAACACAGGATCACTTATTTAACATTGGGCAGACATACCAGAGTAATAGGCAGTTGGAAGAGAACCTTCTCTTAAATATTTTTTTTAACCACAGGGGGAAAAAAGAGCTTAATAACTTCCTGCTTTTAGAGGCAAGTCAAGGTAATTTGATTGAATTTCACAGTGAAACGAACAATCCCTTTGGGAGTTTCTGAGGAATATAGTAGTGATGTTATACTCTGGCAATATACCAAAAACAGGTTGCCTCAATGCCAAGACTCTCATTTTGCAGTGGTGGATGAAGTATGCCTATGAACAGACATCAGTCCCAGAGTGAAAGTTATGAGTTTCTCACAGATCTGTCTTTTAACTCCTTTTGGTTGTTTTATATGTCTTAATGCAATGATATAAGTTCCATGAGTCAAACACATGTAGGATGCGTCTTTATAAAAGGATGAAAATTAGGATACTTTTTTACTTAGATTGCAACCTATAAATGTTGGGGTAAGTTCTAGTGAGTTCAACACGACTTTGTTTTCAGTAAATGTGTACAAATGCTGTCAGATGGATTTACAGGCTGAATATACATTTCACAGAACTGCCATATAGTTCAATGATATATTTTATGTTCTGGATAATTGCAAAATAGACTACAACAATGCATAATTAAACTCAGACATGTGGGCTCCCATAGGTATCCCCACAAGATAAAATCTAGTATAGGATTTCTCTTTAGATTGTAATAAATTGTTATAGGAGGGAGATAAACTCAACTCTTCAATACTGCAATTCAGAATTTTATTGCTTAAAGTGCTTTGGCAGTCTTACCTTTTACTGCTTGAAATCTTTTCATGTAGAAAAGTGAGACAAATTGCAACAAGAAAATACAGTGATAATGAGCAGATAGTCTGCATATGCTCAGAGGCTTTTGTCTTTATTATTGATAGTCAACACAATCCTATACTAAATAAATCAATTTTGATTAATGGGTTTTGTTTTATGAATAGGTTGAAGGTTCAAGTAGCATGGTTTTCAATAAAATTATTTGCAAAACGAAGTGTTCTATTCAAATATAATTTTAATCATGAAATTATCCAATGGCCTTAGGAGAACAATGCCCCTTCACAGCTTTCTTTACATCAATCTAGTATGCAGGAAAAACAGTACTGAATATCTTTACAAGGCTGATGAAATAAATTTTATAAACTCATGCATGTGAAATAATTTTAAAAGTCTCTGAATTGTATGCTTTACTGCCATAGTCTGAGGACTGAACTCTAATACTGTAATTGAAGTTTGAGAGGAATCAATAAATATTGGGTGAATTTAAAGTGAAATTGTTTAGTTTGATTATATTCTAACATTACCCTGTCTAGAGGGTAAGGCTCCTGATTTTGGGCGGGGACGGGGGGGGGGACAACACCTAGATTTTGCACAGAAATTCAATTTGGAAAAAAGGTGGGTTTTTTCTGTCTTTTGTCAATTCCTGAATCAACTGCTTGCCCACTAAAATTGAATAAATGGCAAAACCTAGGTATCCGTGAAACTGGAATACCCACAGATAAAGATTATTCCATCCTTGCTCAAAATCCTTCCCCCCCCCCCTCCTTTGTATGAAATCTAACAGAACCCTACAGGCAGCATCTCCTCTCAGCTTTGCACAGGAGGGAGGCTACTGGTTTCACTCTCCAGGAAGCCCAGAAGCAGAGCAGGAAAGCAACTAGCTCTTCCCAGCTGCAGCTCTTTAGTATCTGGTCTGATTAAAAAAACCCTTCATTATGGAGAAGAGTAATCTTCTCTGAAAGCTGTCTGAGCTAGTGACCATAATCATTTTTTTTCCAGTTTCACAAACTAAATGCGGTATGAAGGGGTTTTTTTTTTGAGTTGGTCTATGCCAGATATTATGAAAAGGAGAGAAAATGTCTGTCAAATTCCCCATTCCGTACCAAGTTTTTGTATTTGTATGCTCCGTCTTCCTCCCTGTTATATATTTGCTTGAGAGTAAGATTCACTAAACTGAGAGAGGACTTGGGAGTCAACCTTTTTGCAACCGCATGCAGAATAGCAAAGCAAATAATACCCTTCCCCCATCACTGTCCACATCACCCTTGGCTGTCAAGGTGCTAGCATCTCTCCACTTCCCTAGCAATAAAAATAATAAATTCATATTCCCGATGGTTTGCTGACCCACCACCACTACTTCTGACTCACCAAATTAGCTTCCCGGGTATGGCCACTTCTCCCCCTGTACAACGGTTTAGTTCTGAATAATCTAAATTGCTTTTAAAATTATAGAGCCTTTCCAGAGTAGGGAAAAGGACTTCGAGCAAATTTTGTACGATTGCTGTGCAAAGCAACCTTTATGCCGATAATAACATGGCAGATTAATTACCCCTGCCACTATTATTAACATTATCAACCCGAGGCGGGTTCCCCCGAGCAACCACCCCACAGACCGTGATTTGACAGTCACCTGTCAAGAGCAGGAGCAACGGCTATGAACCAGGAATCCTGAAAAGGAGGAGGGAGGGAGGCAGCCAAGCGGGCAGGCAGGCAAGCAAGCGACTGCACCAGAAGGCGAGTGAGCCGTACTCCCACCACCTCCTCCTCCTCAACTTCTCCCCAGCCCATTGCTGTTCTTCCCCGCCCTGCTCGCAGCGGCACGTCTCCTAGGCAGCCTTAGCATGAAACCGCCTCATCGTTCGACGGGATGGGCAAAGAAAGCAAAGCTGCGTCATCGCTCCACCAGCATCTGGTAAATTCCCTTGGAAACCCCGCGACTTGAAGGTCCCGCCTCTTTCAAATCGATTAGGGTAGAGGCTCATGGGAATGGTAGTTTAATTCGCTTGTTTTTAAGGAGCCTCAGAGGAACTTCTTGGTCCCTCGGGTGTTATGCGCTCCCAGCCGGCTCTTACCGTCTTCTTTCCGCTGTTGCTTCGGAGACGCTCTATGAAGGTGGCTTTAGGCGCTTCTCATGAGAATGACTTGGTAATCAACGAGAGATTCAAAAGCTCAAAGATTCAAAGGCCGAGCGGATACGAGCGCACAAATGTGGACAACTATTAAATTGCAGCACGACCGGTTTCGGTATCGCTTTGCTGCCATCTAATGTTTGACCTGAATTTTGCAACCAGGTTGTCTTAGCCTTTAATAAAATTATAACCAGGTGTTATATAAGCTGCAAGCAAGACCACAGAACATAGAGTTACAGGGTTGAAAGGGACTTTGGAGGCCTTCTAGTCTAATCCACTGGTTGAGCAGGAGACCTTATACTATTCTAGACTATCTCTTCTTGAAAACCTCCAGTGTTGGAGCACCCGCAATCTTTGGAAGCAAGTGTCTACTCAGATGACCTGACAAACACCTAAGGACTAGCTAAAAGAATGCAAATGATCAGCTGTCTGCAAGGAGTCTAAATCCTTTCATTTCTCACCATCCAGTCAGAGCTGAAGAAGCTTCTTGAATGAGAAGTGAAATGTCTTGAAAAAAAAAGCAGAAAGTCCAGTTGCCTCTTGAAAAAGCACCTTTCGGACATTCTGGAGGCAAACCTTTCCTCTGATTGTTCTCACTATAAGGAAATTTCTCCTTAGTTCTAGGTTGGCTCTTTTTTTAATGATTTTCCACTCTTTACTTTTTGTCTTTCCTTCAGGTGTTTTGGAGAATAGGTTGACTGCCCTCTTCTCTGTGACAGCCCCTCAAGTACTGGAAGACTGCTATCATGTCACTCTTAGTTCTCCTCTTCATTAGACTAGACATATCTAGTTCTCTCAATCGTTCATCTTTCATTTGGGGGGAAATCTGCCATCAAATTTAGCTTACATTTGTCATTTATTACTGGATTATTAATTTAATCCTTACAAAACCAATATGCATTTCCTCTGCATTCTCCCAGTTTGATAGCCATAGGCAGAGATTTGCAACAAAACAAATCAAAACTACTGCCTCTATTTTTTTTTAAGCAAAAATAGTTTTCTGTTTTATATCATCTTCCTATATATGCCACAACTAGAAATGTTTGAATTTGCTTTACAATTTATCCTTAATAGATATCCTTGTTTAGAGAACTGTTTTGCAGTTCTTTCTGTAAATAAAGAATTTATTTAAAGGTTCTACAGTGTTTTGTATTTAATACAGTTGTTCAGTGGAACTTACTACCAATAAATAACCAGCAGATTTATGGTGAAATCCTACACCTATCAATTTAACAGGCATTTAATCTCAATTTAATGCATACAAGACTGCAGCCTTAATTCCTGTCACTTTTGAGTGCTTTGAGCTTGTTCAACTAAGACTTTTAGCATAGATACACAAAAATACAGTGCTTTATGTGCCCAGTGACTGATGTTTGTGCTAAGTATCAGACATAAATATATTCAAATCTGAATAAAAAGAATGCTGTTTCCGCATATAGTGCGAGATATACAAAGTGTGAACTTTTTTAATCCAAGAAAGATAACATATTACCAGTGACTTGGTTCTTGGGACCAAAAGTTGCCAAGATCCCTGAACATAACTGCAGAAGCGTTACTTTTCATGGAGACATACTTGGGCATGTTCAGTTAACTAACTACATATTCTTCAGGAGCAATGAAGTTACAATTTGATGGATCTTGTTTTTGAGTAAACAGATATTTAGGGTGCAATAAGTATATACACGTTGTATTTCCAAGTCAACATTCCAGTTTCAAAATCATTAGTGTATTTCAAAGAAATTTAGTTGGGTTAATGAATTAACTTCAGCACAATTCTATACCTTTATATTCGAATGGATGCAGTTTTATATGCTTGTTAGATGAACCAATATTTTATTACTATAATGATTTGTTGTGATCTGATTTCATAAGACTTTAGGCATGGATGTAAGAGGTTTGGAAATTAAATATATAGTACTGATGAATTTCCACATTAGCCTTCTAAATTAGGAGGTGAATCTGCCAGATTTCTGTAATGTGAGAATTAAAGGCCTGATCACTCACCCTTTCCCCAATATTAAGGTCCCCATATCTGTGTTGCAAAAATCCAAGTAATGATTAGATTGCAATTCAGAGTTGCTGTATCTTTGCTACATTTAGTGGTGATCAGGAGTTTTGCAATCCAGGTATGAGAACCCTGTTCCATTCAGATCTTATGGTAAAACCTTTTGAGATTGTTCTTGGTTGCTAAGGTTACATTTTCTATAAACAGCAACAGACCTTTTGAAGTAATGTTGCTTTGCCTTTACATTTTTTTTTTTCTGTTTTGGTAATGCTCCAGAATAACATTGGGAGATGCAAAATACAAAAGGTGTTGCTATTTATTTAGTGTTTTTTCTTAGTTAATGATTATGGGTAGGAATGTGAAACAGTTACATCTTTTTCTGTGAAAGCGATCAGTAATCTGACAAAGTTTATTTATCTAATACTAGTTTATCTGTAAAAATCAAGTAGTTCTTTTATGAGAGACTGGAGTAGCAAGTTTGGGTTCGAAAAATATTTTTATACTCCATGAGCACTTCTTTGGGGGCTTTAGGGTTTAATATTATCATGTGCTAACAAATCTGGCAGAAACTCAAGTTCTGCACTGGTATTATTTTGCTGATAGAAGGGGTGAAAATAGCTCGTGTCAAAGAATAGGAAGACCAAAATTAATCTGAGTACCAGATTTTCTGTCATAACTCTTCACTTCTGCACTACTGTAACTTTAAAGTCTAAATAGGAAAAAAGACATTTCTAATAAATCTAAAGAGGGATGCGGTGGCTCAGTGGCTAAGACGCTGAGCTTGTCGATCAAAAGGTCGGCAGTTCAGTTATTTGAATACCTAGTGCCATGTAACAGGGTGAGCTCTCATTACTTGTCCCAGCTTCTGCCAACCTAGCCTTTAGAATAGAATATAAATTTATTACAGTCATCGGCAAGCATACATTATATTAAAAAAATAATATTGACATTAATAGTGGATAATAACATTCCCGTTAAAAAAATACATGATCTCAAATCGTTAGGGTCACTTCCTAATTTATATGAGTGGAGAGCCGAGTATGTATGTGAATAAATATATTTTTACAAAAATTGTTATAGATACCTCCAAAATTTGGCACAAGTTGACAGCTATAATTCTGTAACCAATTTTTTTCTTGTGGACATTGTAGTGACACAGAATTTTGCCACTGCCTGTGTGGTAGCCGGGTTTAAGTCCTGGAGGAGAAAGCTACATAAAAGTCGTCTGCCCTCCCTGGCAATCTCTCTAATAGGGGGAGAATATATACTGACCTATAAACTCTATATAACTCACAGTACAATAAAACATGTGAGATATCTTCGACTTCCCCTTTACCACATATAATATCTGTTCTGCTATTGGTGTTCTCTTATACCTACCCTGGAGAAGTGCTGAGGGGAGAATATTAAATCTGACTCTGAAGAAAGCTATTCTTTGTTTTGGGAAGGTCAGATCATTTAGATATCTTGCTGATTCCCACACACCCTGTTTGATTCTGTCCCTACTGTGGAGAGGCAACCTATTTAGTTCTTCTTGGAACTCCATGTCCTTCATTCTATCAATTACTACTTGCTTTGCTTGGTCAAAGCCTAGGGACATTAAGAATACCAGTGAGAGCCTATAAGAGCCCAGCTTGTGGTCTATCGCCTGTTTCCAGGGGGAGGGGAAGTTGTCAGTCAGTACTAGTGGGGGAGCAAGGCCAGGACCTCCCTATCAATTCACAAAGTATATTATAGTTATTGCAATTAATTACTTTAATCTGGCAAGATTCTGTCTATAAGTGAATAACAATAAAGGAACTACTAAGAAGTAACTCCACATGTCATTCTTGGTTTTTTGGGTCTGGCAGTTACTGTGAGTACAGGATAAAAAATAAAGGATGAATGCAAGAAAAACTCCCCAACTAGAAGAGCAGTTTGACAATGCTTATGGTACATAAGCTCACCAGCTTGCCTACTGTCCCTGTCCTAATGTTCCCTTTTATTCATATCCATTTCATGTATTCATAATCATGTTTATACTTATAGCTGTTATCTAATACATGCTTGATGTAAAATAAATAAATAAAATAAATAATAAGTAATCCAGCTGAACAAGATCACAGGGTCATACACTCTGCACATATTCAGGAGGACACTAAACAGCCCTCTGTGGAAGATCTTTATTATGTCCATATATACACATGTCCATATTTGGTGAATTCCTGTGTGCCGCCGCTTGATTGGGCAGTCAAGCGGTGGGAACTTTGAATGCCTGTCATTGGGTGGCAGCCCAGCTGGAGCTCTATTTAAAGTGGAGCTCAGCTGCTCGCCGCTTGTTCTTTTCTTGCCACTTTAGTAATAAAGTGCTGAACGGACCTCGCTGTCACGTCTTTTGTCTACCTGTGCCGATCTTACACTGGTGAAGAAGGTACCTACGAACCACAGCGAAGAACCTCGTGGCACAGATCGCCATCTTGAAGATTCGAATTCAACCTTTGCCACCTCGCAAACAAATCAAGAAAACAGAATTGAAATGGCATCAAGCCAAGGCTCATCCAGCAGATCTCTAGCCATAGTCAACCCAGAGAGAGAAAAGTGGGCCACTTACATGGTCTGGTTTTGCCAACATCTGGAGGCTACCAGACAAGAAGGACTAGCGAACAATCGCAAGAGAGCATTATTCCTCTCAATCTGCGGGCCCAATGTCCTGGAAACAGTGATGGATATCATCTCCTTGGATGATATTGAACAGATCACCTGGGTTGAACTCCAGAGGATCCTCAAGGAGCATTATGCCCCAACAGACACCCCCATCACAAACAGGTACGAATTCCAACAGAGGTACCAACAAGAGGGAGAGAATACAAAAGCTTTCATATCAGCTCTTCGAAAGATTGCCAGACACTGTGATTTCAGTGACACAGATGATGGACTAAGGGACAGCATCGTCTTTGGCATGAGAGACTGTTCCCTGAAAAAAAGACTCCTCAGCCGACAGAAATTGACTTTGAAGGAGGTCATCAATGAGGCCACGGCGGTGGAAACATCAGACCGAGCCGTGGCCAAAATCAGGCGACCGCAAGCAATCCACAGGCTGAGGAGAGAACCTCAATCTCCATCTGAAGAGTCACTATCAGACCCAGAAACAGATGAAGAGGCTGCCGTCCACAGAGTGGCCAACCACCAGAAACATGGTGACCAAGACGACTCGCATACCGAAACCCACTGCGCCAGCTGCATGGGGCGCCACGCATGTGCCAGATGTCATTTCCAGGATGCCATCTGCCACCGCTGCCAGAGAAGAGGCCACACTGCAGAGGCCTGCTGTGCAACGGACCCGACCCCGGCATCACCCCGCAAGAAGTACGCAGAAAACCAGAGGACATCTAGTCGGTCCCACTACCAATCTCGGTGGGAAGAAGATCGACACGCTCCAAGAAGATCGTTCCAGAGGACAACAGTGGGTCACTCACATGCCCCAAATGGTCAGAAGTACCACGTGACTGTGTACGTGGCTGGGACACCATCTTTGATGGAGGTGGACTCAGGCTCCTTCTACAGCATCATTTCGTGGAAGGAGATGAAAAGCCTACATCTGGAAATCAGAAAGAGCCATCTGAAGCCATTGACCACCCGCCTGCAAGACTACCAGGGTCACAGCATCCAAATCATGGGCAGAGCGGAGATACCCGTTGACTTCAAGCAATTCCACGTAACCTACCCATCACTGTTGTATCCAGCAACCGCCCCACGCTTCTGGGAGTCGAGTGGTTCCAGCCCCTAGGACTCAGCATCCAAGGCATCAACCAAATCTGGATGGATGGCCTGGAAGACATCATTGTGGAGTTTCGGGACATCTTTGATGGCTCGTTAGGTAAATTTAGGGGGAAACCCATTTCTTTTAATCTTGATAAAACAGTCACACCAATTCGGTTAAAGCCCCGCAGGGTTCCATTTGCCCTCCGACCTAAAGTCGACGAACAATTGGACAAGCTCATTAAGCAGGGCATCCGGGAACCCGTAGACCATGCTGCATGGGAAACACCAATTGTGACACCCATGAAGCCCGATGGGACTGTGCGTGTGTGCGTTGATTATAAGTGCACCATAAATAAAGCACTTCAGCAGAGCGCATACCCAGTCCCCGTAGTGCAACATTTGTTGCACTCGTTAGGCAGTAGCAACATCTTTGCAAAACTGGACCTGGCGCAGGCTTACCAGCAACTGCCAGTAGATGATGCCAAAGTGGAGGTGCAAACCATAGTCACCCACAGGGGCACCTTTAAATCACCCGACTCCAGTTCGGAGTCAGTGCAGCCCTGGTATTTTCCAGTCCATGATGGAACGCCTGTTTCAAGGCATTCCAGGGATGGTTCCCTACTTCGATGATGTACTCATCTCTGCAGCCTCGAAAGACCAGCTGTTTGAACGCTTAAGGCACACATTGCGCCAGTTCCAACAGCAAGGACTGAAGGTGAGGAGGGACAAGTACACCATTGGAGTACATCAAGTGGAATTCTTAGGTTACCTAATTGATGGGAACGGAATCCACCCCACCAAATCTAAAGTAAAAGCCATCAAAGAGGCCCCGACTCCCAAGAACAAGGCAGAGCTACAAGCCTTCCTGGGACTGTTAAATTTCTATAGTGTTTTCCTCCACCA
>JANHFM010006597.1:62359-76770 GCA_032468115.1 Grayia smithii
GGAAATATAGAAAGCAAAACAAAGATTGTCCTTCCGGACTTGCGCATAAAGCATAATACCAGGTGTGTAACCAAAATGTAGCCGGGTCATGTGACAATCATCATGGTTACAAAGATAAATGTCCTACAAACATCAAAGCTGTATTGGAGCTTGGCTGGCAACCAAAATAACGCAGTGACAGTTACCATTTTTCTGTTTTACCATTCTATAGCCTGCATTAACACAACATATTGAATCACAAATCAAACAATCTTACTTTATTTTAACAGAACAGTTAGGAAATTATAACAAATATTTGTGAGGCCACACTTAAATGATAGGTATCAGACATGTTTCTCTATTTAATTAAGATAGCTAATTAATGCATTAGCTGTATTTCCAATATTATTTATGTATGCATATGTCCAGGTAATAATTTAAGAGCTGACCAGCTGATGCAATGAGGGGAATGAGTCAACAGGGTCTTTGGCTGTTATCCCTTTAAGAGCCTGTGTAATAAGAGGAGGCCCTGCTGTAATTGCTGTTTGAATAGATATTGCTTGTAGCATGTGTATATATAATATTCCTATATTCATATTGTAGATAAAAACCACTATTTGATACAAGCCATTGTTGGCTGTACTTGCTCCTGGGTTGATACACGTGATAGACACGTGCACACTCTGACGACATAGCTTTTTAAAAATGCCCGAATCTCAATGACTCTGAACATTTTGCACTATAAAAAACTAGAATAATATATTAAAGAACAAAGAGATGTACATCCAGAGGAAGAATACTATGCCAAATAAAAGCATTCAATATTTTAAATAGTTTGGATCATTGATGTTACATATACAACCCAAGTAGATGAAATACTGATGAGTAAAAGCTAGGTAAAGATTTTGTGGATATAGAAATATAGAAAAAGAAATAAAGCAAGGTGTGTTTTAAGTGGAGAATTCAAGTGATGAGTATAAGGAAAAAGGAAAGTGTTTGGCAATATAATGTTTAATAATATTGTCACCTTTGTGATGTCTTCTAATAGAGGGATTCGATAGGGGGTGGAACCTTATTATGCTACAATTATTTATAATGTTTATTATAAGAATAAAGTGGTGCCTTGGGAATCTTTTTCTGAAGAAACTGAAGATTAAATGTGTTTTAGCTTTAACTAGAAAGTAAATGGGAATAAAATACTTCCTCCATTTATGCAAGACAGTATTTTCCTGCAGTCTTGTTTGGAACTGTATAAAAAAATAAATTTAGTTTTCTAGTTATTAACCAACACATTTCTAGGCACCTGTCAGTGAACTTCTGGGATTTTTCTAGCCACACTTGAAATATTTCTCTTAGCAACTTGAAATATCTTCTAGCTCATTTGGTCAAATTGTACAGAGCTCTTGATGTTTCCATACTGACATATTTGAATTTGCCAGGGGAAGGATACCAGCCAGCTCTATAATGTTGTGACAGTATATATGAATTGTTCAGAAGAAATGCATACTTAAAAATAGCCCAATATTAATAGTAGCATTTTATTATCAACACTATAACTCTCAACATAAGAATGGCTTGTTTTTAGTTACCACACTGTAGTAATTAGTTATCTTAGTTATTAAGCTTAGATGTAAACAGTTCATTTTACTTAAATTTACTGCATCACAACCAGGGAGATAGGGTTTTGTGATTTAGAACAAGCCAGGATTGTAAGTCTGTTTCAGACCATGGTTAAGATTCTGGCTTGTTCTAAACCTCTAGCTGTTTGAAAAAGACAATACAAGTTACTCTAAGTATATGTAACTTCTCTCTATCAAACCTAAATATTTCATCAGGTTCTGAGCATTGTATTTTAGGAAGGACATTGTCAAACTGGAGTATGTCCAGGTAGACCATTAGATGATAAATGGAATAACAAGCCTAGGAGGAATCATTAGAAACATTGGATATGTTTTGGAGAAGATTATAGAGGACATAATAGCTCTTTTCAGGTACTGGATGTCATGTGAAAGACAGAGAATGGTTCAGAGTTATTTCAGAAGACAGGACAAAAAAATAATGGCTTAAATTACAAGGAAGTATATTTGGTTGAATATCAGGAAAATATTTAAATTTGCTCTATATGGAACATAGTGCTTCAGTAGCTGGTGTAAATGACTGAATTAATTCAGTAACTGACTGAATTAATCAGTTGCCAGGGCCTAACACACTGAAGCACTGAACAAGCATACTGGTTGTTGGGGCTTATATAACATAATAAGATACAAATCAATCCACTGCATGATAGGTTGTCCTTCCTTAACCTCCATTTTTTAAGCAACTGTTCAACATTATGGTGGTGCTGAACAAAGGGATTTTATTACTGCTTCTCAAAATTCTGGCTGTTGCAGCCCCTCTATGATAATGTGTCCAAAATTCGGGCCTGATCTGGCCCACCCACATATATGATTGCTTTTTGGCTGTCCACCTACCTGGTGGCTACCAGTTGCCACTGCTGTGCCTACTTCATTAGGTGCCACTGCCTAATTTTACCAGAATCTTCTTTCAAACTACTGCAATGTGGAGATTGTCTTGTGGCCAGCCAGGGCCTTCTTTTACAAAAGAAGCCATATGAAAGAAGGCCTCAGCTGTGCCGGATCAAAATAACCTTTCTAGCCAGATTTTGCGTGTGTGTTTGTTGGCATAGCCAGGGCTATCTTTCATGGGCTAGTGAAAGAAGCCCAGTGTATGAAAGAAGACCTGGCTGTTGTGTGGGCATGGCTGCAGGCACAGCTGGGTGGTAGCACCAGGGAGTAGGTGGGCACCTAAAATGGCAGAGATGTGGGGAGGAGGGAGATAGGTGGGGAGGGTTCAAGAGGAGTGAACAGCCTGTGGCTCTTCTAATGCTTCTGCAGACAAAGCATCCTTATTTCTGCTGTCTCTAATCCAGAACTATGCAAAGTAATTATGCAGTTGGATTAGGAAGATCCAGATTAGGCAGAGATCCAGATTCAAAGGACAAAATGTAACATAGAGTGCCATGGGTGAATATCTGTGCCTTTTTCTGGAAAGTGTTAAATGAAGGTAAACCTAAAACACTATTGATTGATTATTTATGATAAAAGATTAAAATAATTAGTAAATGATGCAAGTATGGTTTGCTGAACCTGAGTCTGACCACTTGGTAGTGTCAAAACTAGAACTTTAGGAAAAAGAAAAGAATGAAAGTAAAATTTAAAAAATTGAATGAAACTACAAAATGTCACTTAGCAATGAAAAGTAGTGTCTCAATTGATGCTGTAGATCAAGGACTACCTTAGTTGCAAAGAATGTACTCAGGAGATAAGGAACAGTTAAAAGAGAAAACATTCAGAATGATTTTGATGAAAATAAAGAAGTAGTTTTAGAAGTGGGTGAAAAATGAAGCAAGAAGCTTGCAGCAGAGTGAAGCGAATTACAAATAAAAGTGATGAAATTATTTCTGATAATAATTCAGAATTAATTCCACTGAATTTCTGATAATAATTCAATTCCACTGAAGTGGAATTGCTGGAAGGAGAATTTTGTGATGGGAATACTAATTTGTATGGAAATTGCCTTGTATGTCAAGGAATGGTATTGAAATGAATTCTGTAAATGTTAAAGCCCAAGAAAAAAAGGACAAAAAGGACATAAAAGATAGAAAGAATGTGGAAAGATGGTAAGTTTGCAGATATAGATGATATGACAGGAAATACCTGAACTAAAATATTAATATGGTTTGCTTATTTATTTCTCTGATAAGAGTGAATGCAAAACACGTAAGAGGATTGATTTTTGTTAAATCTTCTGGAAAGATGTTTGGCAGAATTCTGGTTTAAAGGACATAGAAGTGATGATTAAAGAGTGGCGTAGTGGTGAAGTTGATCGCCTTGCACTTGGAAGGTTGGCAGATATAGCAGATGTTTGTCTCTTAGAGCGTAAAGAAAAAATATATTTTATATGGGGTAAAAAAGTGATGATGAAAATTTGGGAAGTGCCAGCATGGTTTTGTTGGAGATAGGGTATTCAGATTTCCAAAGAACATAAGTCAAATATTATTTTGTTTATTCTTTTTATTGTGTTATTCTTAGAAGATAACAATAGGTGCCATACCAAAGAGTGTTGGATGTCAATTAGAAAATATGTGCATTGACAAAATTTTCGTCTGTCAATTGCAATAGACCGTACTGCTTGGATCTGTACATATACTATGCCAATACATTATAACATACTAAATATTTGGGAAGAATTCAATGCGTATGAGGACCAAGACCTGCTAAAGAACAGGCAATTTATTAACTGCATTGCTGAGTCTGCAGAGCACATTAAGAACAAATAACATTATGGCTTAATGTATTGTGTACACTAGCACATCTGTTATCTTTCTAAATTCATAATTTCAGATGCTTGAAAGAAATAGCAAAATATAAAATGGTGCATATGAATGAGAAGAAATTTAGATCACTGAGATACTAGTTCTTGCATTCATTTCTTTTCATCCTGTTACATGATTCCTGCCAAAAGCAGGTTTCTTCACTGTGTGAATGCTACTGTGTGATAGAGCCAACTGTAGATCTTGTGCACAGTTGAAGGAATAGTTTGAATATTAAGAATTAGAAAACAGCCAATCATTCAGAAGAGATGCAAACTGTGGTGGTTGCATGAATCTCTTGTGCTAATTTGTGTTCAGTATTTACTTCTGATCTGATCTGTGGAAACTTAGATATTGTGATCTCTGAGTAAGTATTTTGATTAACCTGCATTTCTTATCTCTTCATTAGTGTCTTCAGGATCACCTCAGCATGAATCTACTTACATACCAGATGGCAATTACAAATACCCTGATTTGCCCATCTCAAAATACAAGGAAGAGGTTACCAATTTATTTTTAAATATAATTAAAATTACAACTGTTAGGTCTTTCTTCCCCCTGCTCCATCACTTTTCTTTGATTTCTTTTGCTTTTGTCCATTAATGGTTTTTCTGATGCTGAATTAACTTTATTTTTCAGTCTTTCAAGCTTTTAAGTTTACATTAGGCTAACTGGGTTTGTTGTTCACCCTATTTTGAACAGGAAATTCACTTCCTCAGTAAGTAACAAGTGCAGAGCCAAAAGTGCTGGTAAATATGCCACTTACAGTAGTGGCCAAAATTGTGGAAACTTTTTGGGAAAAGTGTATTTTCTAAGACTACTAATAACACCACTTTTTTGGGAAGTAGTACCATAAAATTACATTTCAGTGGAAAGATAATTTAATCAAGAATGTAATACAATAACTTTTATGAAGGATTTGCTATTAAAATAGCAAGAAAAGTGAAACGTAGAAAAAATGAGATATACATAAATTATCACCATAGAAAAAACAAGATATACAAAAATTATCACATCAGTTAATACTTTTTTGGGTAACCTTTAGCATGAATTATGGTCTTACAATGTCTTTCCATGGAGAGAACCAAGACTTTTAGTTCTGTAGCTGTTATAATGGAATAGATGAAGAAGAAGAATATAACTTTACTATGATCATTGACCAGCAATTGACAAACAATATATTAAGAATAATATTGACACTAATAATGAATAATAACATCCCTGTTATGAAAATACATTATCTCAAACCGTTAGAGTCATTCCCTAATTTATGTGAGTGGAGAGCCAATAAGTATGTGAGTAAATGTATTTTTCCAAAAATTGTTATAGATCTCTCCAAAAAATTGGCACAAGTTGACAGCTATAATTCTGTAACCAATTTTTTTTCTTGTGGATATTGTATCAACACAGAATTTTGCCACTGCATGTGTGGTAGCTGGGTTTGAGTCCTGGAGGAGAAAGCCTACATAAAAGTCATCTGCCCTCCTTGGCAATCTCTCTAGTAAGGGGAGAATATATACTGACCTATAAACTCTATATACCTCACAGTACAATAAAATGTGTGAGATACTGTATCTTCGACTTCTCCTTTACCACATATACATACCTGTTCTGTTATTGGTGTTCTCTTATATCTACTCTGGAGAAGTGCTGAGGGGAGAATATTAAATCTGGCTCTGAAGAAAGCTATTCTTTGTTTTGGGAAGATCAGATCATTTAGATATCTTGCCAATTCCCACACACCCTGTTTGATTCTGTTCCTACTGTGGAGAGGCAACCTATTTAGTTCTTGGAACTCCATATCTTTCATTCTATCAATTACTACTTGCTTTGCTTTGTCAAAGCCTAGGGACATTAAGAATACTGGTGAGAGTCCATAAGAGCCCAGCTTGTGGTCTATCGCCTGTTTCCAGGGAGAGTGGAAGTTGTCAGTCAACACTAGCGGGAACAGTCCCTCTGGAAAGAAATGCATTTTTAGCCAATAAATGATCATCATCTTCCAGGCTCTTACCTGAATTTGAGGCATACCTGTCTCAATTCTTAACTGGGCATTTGAAGTTCCTTTGGGCGATGCTAAGATGACTCGCAGAAATTTGGTTTGTATGGTTTCTAGCAAGTTTTTCTTTGCAAGGATTCCTGTTTGTGCCCCATAAAGAATTTGTGCCAATGTTTTGGCCTCAAAACATTTTAAGGCAGCAGGTACTAATTGACCTCCCCGTGTAAAAGAAATGTTTAATTGCATTTGAGGACCTATTGGCTGCTTGCAATGTATGTTCCAGGTGTGCCTTCCATGTCCCTTGCGAGTGGAAAACCATCCCTAGGAATCTAAATGTTCTAACCTGTTCCAATCTATGTCCTTCAATTTTCCAGGAGTATTGGCTGGGTCTTTTAGCAAAAACTAAAATTTTTGATTTATCAAAGGGCCAACTTGTTCTGTCTACTATAGCCAAGTGTTGCCCTAATTACTCTCTTCAGACCTATGGGACCTTTGTAAAATAATAGCAGCATTGTCGGCATATAGGAGAATCGGGATTTTGTGTTGTGCTAGGTTAGGAGGATGTAGATTAGAGTTCTGTAAGAGATCGATCAGGGAGTTAATATAGAAGTTAAAAGGGGAGGGGGACAGGATGCAACCTTTCTGTACCCTTTTTTGAACCCTTACTGGGCTGGTTAAAGTCCCTTGAGGATTACACCTCACTTTCAAGGTGGAATTGGCATACAATTTTTGTATGAGGAAAAGGAGGCATTTAATGATTGTAGTGCATTTTAATTTCTCCCATAGGGTGTTCCTGGATATTGATTCAAAGGCCTGCTTAAAATCACGGAAGGCCACGTAAAGAGAGGATTTTTTTTTTTTGTACATATATTTTTGCACCAGATGATGAAGTTCCAGGATATGATCCACCGTAGATCTTCCTTCTCTAAAACCGGCTTGTTCATCTTTGATAATCCCCCTGAAATTAGCCAATCCTGAAGTTTGTAGTTTAGGTGTTTGGCATAGAGTTTACTAGTAACACTCAGAAGACTAATGGGTCTATAATTGCCTGGGTCATTTCTATTACCCTTTTTATAGATTGGTATAATAATTACTAATCCCCAATCTCTTGTCATACCGTCTGTTTTATCTATAAATGTAAACAGAGATTCTAAAAGTGGAGCTCACCAACTGGTGTTCTTTTTTGATTATTTCTGGGAGGACATTATCAGCACCAGGTAACCTAGCAGTTCGAAAGCATGTAAAAAATGCAAATAGAAAAATAGGGACCACCTTTGGTGGGAAGGTAGCAGCATTCTGTGCGCCTTTGGTATTTAGTCATGCCAGCCACATGACCACAGAGACGTCTTCAGACAGCGCTGGCTCTTTGGCTTTGAAACAGATGAGCACTGCTCCCCAGAGTTGGGAACGACTAGCACATATATGTGAGGGGAATCTTTACCTTTACCTTTACTAAATCTAATCAGCCATCACTTCTCCATACCCAGCCCATATTACTGCAATGCAGAGTAAACACCATCACTGCAATTAACTACTATATAAATCTCTGGGAAGAAATCACATTAGTCACCAATAAGGCACACAGGAGAAATCTTTTCCCAATGTCATAGAAACTATATGGTATGTTAAATGTTCAGTATTTAAAATGATTTTTGGGTTAGCCAAAGATAACTGCCAACAGGGAAGATAATGAACTAGATCAGAATCATAGTGAATGTGGAAGAATGTTTTATCTTTCTTTTCTTGCTTTTTGGTTCAAATTTTATGTCCCCACTTCCCTTACTTGCAATCTGTCTCAGAAAGGAATTGTTATTGCCTGTAGTATAACATCTGTTCCTTAGGAGCCCCAAGGTTGAGAAAAATAATGGGGCATCTTGCACAAAAAGGGAGCATGATATCTAAATACTGTCCTCTGAAGGAAAAGCAGACTGTGTCTCCTCAGAACTCTTATAGATACCTTGCCTCAAGACTCCAGCCATGCGGCCAGCAAGGGCAGTTGCAACTGGAGATAAAATTAGAGTGAAACATTCCATAGTCACTGTTGTTGGGTGGAAACCCACATTTCCAAGCACGCTGCTACAAATATTTGATCTCCCTCCATTCTAGTTTCAGAAATGAAAGCAGTGACTAGGTTTACATTTCAACATGAGGCATATTGTTTCTTTAACCACAAGTTACTAAGTTTCAATTGCCTTTGTTTACCCAAGGCACCAAACTCCCATCAGTCTACAAACTACAGTGGCTGAATTCACAGTATTACAGTAGATATTGTATACACGGTATACTAATTTGTTTATACCTTATTTATAGTTCAGTGTATTGCTTGACCTGAGTAGGCTCAGATAACTTTTGGAATATAGCAGAATTGTAGACTAGATTGGGAAGTTGGGGGAAAAAAATTATTGAAGAAAGCAATGGCAAGCCACTCACTTATGTGGCTATCATGCATAGAAGTTGATTTAAGTCTTCCCTTTATATTGTGTAAATTATCTTGGCTGAGCTGTATTGATAAAATGTTTTGATTCTTAGCAACAAAGTTATTATTTTATTAATAATAATAGTGTAAATTTAATATCCTATATTAAAGTTAGGCTTCTCCAGTGCAGAGTGATAGATTTAAGCAAGTACTATATATATTTTTTACTAGTGCAGTGGCCCCCAACCTTTTGAGCACCAGGGACTGGTTCCATGGAGAAAGGTTTTTCCATGGACTGGAAGGGGCATGCTTTTGTGTGCTACTGCATCCTGTGGATTGGGCTTTGCTTGTTTGTGCGGCCCAGTTGCTGGCATGTCAGAGACTCGTGCCCGTCCATCGACTGGGGGTTGGAGACCCCTATGTTAATGAACACTTGTCATCCTGATATGGCCACTAATTTTCCTGGCAATAGAGGAATTCCACTGCACCTGTTACAGGGAGAAGAGTATTTTCCAGTCTTTACAGTGAAATATCAACCTAGCAGATCTCAATGTAGTAAATTCCATAGACAACAGGCTACCCTTCTGTAACATTTTATGTAATTCATATAATGATACAAATGATTTGTCATTTGTATAATTTTTGTGTCAGTTCTATTTGTATAATGTATTTGTATAATGAAGCAAATTGAACAATTTATGGAGATCTGTGGATACCATAGCCATTTCTCCCAATTAGTCAATTAAAACAAGCTTTCACTGTACATTATCTCACCTAACTTGAGATACAAATCCAAAATTAAGTTTGCAGGGAAAGATGCATGGGTAGCAGCACTTATTCATAATACCTGAGTATCTATAATCAGAAACTAGTTTGCTGGTGATCATTGCCTATGACTGTTTCTCCAAAACATACAGTAGAAAGATGCTTTGGAGGTGAAAGATACTTTCAAATGTTACTGTACTTACACAGCATAGCCTCCAATAGTTACAGCAACAAGGAATATCCTCCTTTCAGATGTCACCTATAGAACACAGGGGAACTTTGCAGCATGCCAGCAGCAACTGTGTCCAAAGTGACTTTGAATCAGACATAATAGGCAGTTACACACATCATGGGAAAGGGATATATGTTGGTTAGCAACTCAGTTATGATTAGAGGATTTTTTGTGCAGTTTTCCAAGGACATGTACAGAAGCCTTTTGCTGATGCTATCAATCTGCTATTGTTTTTACTGCTCTTCAATAAAACAATCACTTATTTACTATTGTTGTGTCTTGGTTGGTAAGGTTTAGCAGTTAGGGATCCCTTCTTAGCCTTGTAGCTGACCTCAATATTAGACTTTCCCCTGTTGGGAGGGGAAACTAGGAACCTCAATGATAGCACAATCTATGTAAAATAAAATAATAAATAAAAAAATAAAAAATAAAAAATAAGATAAATAAGAAAGATATCAGGCATTCAGAAAAGCAGACAAGTGATTTACAAGACAGACAAAGTCAACAGCAGCTCAGGATCCTTGCAAAAGGACTAGTGCAAGCAGATATCAAAAAGTTACTTCTTCATTCTGAAGATGGTATTATTGATAGTACAATTTATTTTTCAAAGAACAAGAAAAAAACCTGCATATATCTGTTAGTTTTAAAAGCATTTAATGACATAGCATATATTTAACAGATAGGGTAAAAGTCTAGAGGTACAGTTCCATATAACCGAAAGCCAGTTCCAGTACTATCCTGTCTACAGGCCCAGTCATTGAGAATTCATTCCTATTAAATGTAATTTTTTTTCGATTGTGCAGTAAGATGAAAATTGTTCATTACAATAGTTACAGGTGACAGAGAAATGCACACTATGTATCAAAGAGCAAAGGTAATGGAGCAAAATTATAACACAGTGCAGCAGCTGACAAGCAAGTTAACCATTGGAATAACATTACTTTTTCCAGTAAATGCTTTAATTCCACTTTTACACTTAGTCAATGATTTTAAAAGGGTTTTTTTTTTAATTATACATCTAGTCTTATTATACTTTTACTAGAATTATCTGAAACGTACAATATAATGTATTTCAGCAAAAAAAAATAAAAAATAAAAATTACAGATTATTTAAAACCATTATCAGTATGCGAAGTCCTTCTGGTTCAACATTCTTAACTGTCATTGCCAGATGCAGTTGGGAAGGTGGGGGGGCAAGGAAGCGTCACAATCGTGTTAATAATAGCCAGATGCCTGTATACAAATGGTATTGACTGGTAAGTTAATGCCAAGCTGCACTCTATTAGGGTAAAGAGAATACACTACCATTAGATTCGCAGTGGGAAGAATCAAGGAGTGAAGACTCAGCGCAACTGTCTCAGATGGAAATGAAAACTAAAATCAGCAAATTGTCTCCACGGGGCAAGTGAACTTTATTAGCTCTGCTGCCTTGCATACCAATAACACAAAGTAGGGGTGTTATTTTTTCTGAAGACAGCCTCAAAAAATTGAGGAACGGTTTCAATACTAAAGCCTAATCTATATTAACTTCACCTTAAAAAAAAAAAGAAGAGGGAAATGTGGTTCTCTTTTACTCAACAGTTGCCCAATGCACCTCAGGTATTTATAACTTTAGAATTTTTTGAGTATGTTTTTTTTTTTAAAAAATGCTGTATAAATAAAAAAAAATTAAATCATATTGAGGAACATTAGGCACGGAGAGTAATGTATTGGTTCTGAGCTTGCATGCTGGAATTCCACTGGAACGATCAGAGAAGTGCAGCGTGGACAAATAAGCAAGGAGTTCACTTCTTTTTTCCAAAAAGGCTGAACCTCTTCTCTTTGTCTTTCTCCCGTTTGCCAGGACTAGACTCACTGGTTACTGTCACGCTGGCTGGCAAGGTCTGGGCACGGTTTGAAGCTGGGGTGCTCTGTGTGCTTGTGGACAACTCAATTTTGTCTGACGAGATGGCAGATGTGATGGCCTGGATCCATGTGTTCATTTCCTCCTTAAAATAAATGTTAAGGTTAACAGGTTTTCCAGGAATCTTAACTCAGCTTGTAGAGCAGTGGCCTTAACTGCTTCCCAGCCCCCATAAGATCCTTGGCTTTTTTTTTTTTGTACAACCAGAAATAGCAAACACATCTTTCCTGGTAACTCTATTGCAGAATTGCATCCCTGACGTTACTATGATGCATCCACCTTCTCCTAAATAGTTTTCCTTTTTTGCATCCTGAATCACTGCTTCCTTTCCCCGCTGCCTTTTGTTCCCAGGCCAGCCTGATGGCTTCCCTCTACGCTGTTGGCAGGGCAAACTGAAAAGGTAATTCTGCTGAGCAAAGTTCAAGCTCAGAAAGAATTCCCCATCTCAGGATCTGAGCTGCAGCCATGACAGCTTGGTTTGGAGTTCTCCTCTGCCAAGTCAAAGGGAGACTGGCAGACAACTAACTTCCCCTCTCAGCTGCTACACCTAACTGGCTGTAGTTTATTCTCTCAATTCCCACACTGGATTTACTGTACATGCCTCCATTGTTGGTGGAGAGGGAACTGGAGTTAACACCACTCTGAGGTAGTCTCCAGCTTGAGTACAAAGCTTATCATAATTTCAAAGCTACTAGCACAGTAATTTCAAAGCTACTAGCACATTCATGGCTGTTCACTTCTACAAGAGGGCCTGGCTCCAACTTGATAAGCACTGTCCATCTCCAGGCTTCCTCAGCTATGGTTCCCAGATTTGTCCAGGCAGAGTAGGAATTATTTCTGACAATAATTTGGCTTTGCACATAGGATTGCAAATTTTAAAATGCCTGCATAAGCTGAGAGGATTGACAATGCCCCCAGACTGCTTGAAACTGGTTTGTCTGGGCAGAGAAGGACTAAATTTTCACCAAATCCAGATTTCTCTGGGCTTTCCCATGACAAACTTCGTGTCTTCCTGGTCACAATGCCCAAGGGAAATGAACCTAGAGTTTGGGAATACCCGCATAGAGAAACAAAATATTAGTTACACCTTTATTTAGAACAAAAAGAATGAATGAAAGAAAAATACTTACTTCATCTTTGGCTTGGAAAAGGTACTCATTGCCATCAGTTAACCTGTAATTCAGAATAAATTCACATTTGAATTGAGCAAAGGTTTCTGTTACCAAAGCAAGAGTTATATGAGATGTAGACCTTGTTCTTGTATCAATAAACTAGACTGACTGATGTATGTACCATCTGCCATATTCATAGTCTACACAAACATATACAATATATTTTTGCTATTGTGTGATGGAGGAACCTCCAGCATCCCGATCTGATGATGAGTAAGATCTACTCTGGATGAGTAAGATCTACTTGAGGAAAGCAACTTTACAAATATGTAGTGCCAAACCATGTAGGACTTCAAAGGTTAAAACCAGGATTCACAAAACGTTCAATTCATCTTCAGATTATATAATTTCAGTTTCCTCTGAGTAGCTTCATGAAATATTAGCTATGTTAATGGTGGAAAGGTGGGAGAAATCCAAAATGCATAATTAGATAATATCTTTACTTAGAACAAACCTAGTATCACAAAGGGTGTGATCAAACTTTCATCTCTTCATAGGTCAGATAATATGGCAAGGTAGTCCCTATGGACAAATTATGAGATCCTGTTTTGGAACAATGAATATCATAACATTAGGTTTAACCAAGTGCATTAAACTTCGGAAGACAGAAGATTTTTAGATTGAATGTATGAATGTACGCTAGAAGTTACTACTCCACTTAATCTTTTGCCATAGAAATAAAGATTCTTACCTTAACTTGAATACGTGCTTCTTCTTCTTGTACTCTACTGCCACTTCACATACTGCTTCTTTCAGGCTCACAGGGATCTCACTGTGGTATGGAATGCCTGAGGAAGCTGCCTTTGCATCTTTGTAGAAACCCATTTCTTGGTTGTTAATAACACAGTAAACATTATGCCATGATCTTGAGACACAAAAGAAACAGCAAAGCAAGCGTTAAAGTCATTGTCATGAACAAACCCAATTTTCCTCTGTCTTTCTATAATTAAAGGCATTGAGTTATAGGTGTTTAGTAGAGAAAAAAGTAGTTTCATGCCTAGGAACTATGGGTAGCATAATTCGGACAAATAGTAATTCTACTGTTTTCCAATATTTTGGCACTCTTTGGAAAGAGATGCTTTTGGAATGCAAATTGTCACGCATCTCAGAATTTAAAACTTTGAAACATGTTTTATTTGAAACACTGAATCTTGGGGTTTGGTCACCCAAGTAAATGTAACAGTGCAGTTTAAAAAAAATCTATCCTATTGAACCTTTCAGATTTTCAGCTCAAATATCATTACTAATCACTGCTATAAGGATTAAATGAGAAAGCCTATCAGAGTTAAAACTCACTTATCGCAAGACAGCAGCTGGTTGGCTACCAATTTTGAATGAATAAAATGCCTTCATTAGCGTAATGGCAAACAGAAAGAGTGGCAGCATATAGGATTGTTTTGGGCATATGAGCATCTGCACAAGAATGTGTGAAATAATGCAACATGAATGATATCACACAATAAGGAAGGGCTGCAAATAACTAATAACAGCAATTGCTTAAGAGTCCTTGGTGGCGCAGATTGCTAATGCACTGGCTAAGTGTCTCCACTTAAAGTCCAGCTGCTTGCAATTAGTG
>JANHFM010006600.1:21812-37064 GCA_032468115.1 Grayia smithii
TGAGCCGCCCAGAGTCCTTCGGGAGATGGGCGGCATATAAATATGATAAATAAATAAATAAATAAATAAATAAATAATGTATACTGCACCACCACAGCTCCTATGTATGAAGATGTATGAGGGTGAATTTTATTTATTTTATTTACTTTACTTATTTCAACATATCCCGCCCTTCTCTGGAGATTCAGGCAGCTTACAATTTGTTAAGCACAAATCAATGTGCTTAGCCATACCAAACTATATATTTTGGAGTCTTCGAATGTTAAGCCTACTAGGATTTGGTGTGCTTATTCTGTTTCTTCAAGCAAATGAATAGGGAACCCTTTGTTTCATTTTTCATGTCTGCAAATATGCCATTAAAGTGACTGACACATAATCTTGGCATTTTGTGGTATTCAATATCAAATTTGAATTACTGCTATATATTGTATTTCTTTGCTACTTGCACTTCATTCATGCTACCCATGGTAAGAGATCAGAGTTCAAATGAAAGAGATTTTTCTTCTTCAAGGGCATATATACACGTGCACAAAACACAGATGCACACATGAACTTCTGTGCACAGCAATCTTCAAAGGTAATTTGATTCATGAGACTGTCAGTTCTGGCATGCTCAGCTTGGAGCTGCCGTTCAGGGAGGGGGAGAAGAGATCATCAGGGGCCAATCCCAGGGGAGGCAACCTTGCTGCAAACAGCTGGACATTGTCAAGCCCCTTACATGGCCTCCAGAATTGCCTCAGAATGTCTCCAGAGGCAGGCACCTCTGGCAAGGTCCGGGATTGGCCAGAGAGGCTGATTGTGCATCACTTCAAGGTCGGCCTTGACCATGCTCTACGTCACGCATGTATGTGCTGAGGACTGCCCTCAAGATTGCCCCAAGATTGCTAGCATGGTTCCAGGCTGCAATGGAACTCAATGTGGAATTTTAGGATGACAGACCAAAAAGAGAGTGGGGAGCCCAAAGACAAAGGCCATTGCCATCTCCAACCCAGACCACTAGCCTTGTAGTTATCAGTTCAGAGTTATGCCATTTGGCTTTCAGGGAGCTCCAGCTGTGTTCATGCTGTGTTCATGCAGCACATCAACAAGGTGTTGCATGAACATTTATACAAAGGGGTGCTCGTCTACCTAGACAATATCTTGATATATACCAGGACCATGGAGGAACATGTCGCCCTAATGCGTCAGGTCCTGAAAAAGCTACTAGTAGTGAAATTATACATAAAACTATCATAATGTGAGTTCCACCGGTCACAGTTGGATTATCTTGGGTTCCGTATCTCAACTAAGGGAATTGAAATGGATCCTGTGAAGGTAAAGATGGTGTTGGACTAGCAAGCCCCAAAAATTCACAAACAGCTACAGAGTTTTTTTGGGGTTTTCTAATTTCTATCACCATCCTTTGCCCAAGTAGCTCTCCCTCTGACGGATCTCTTGAAAACAAAACATCTCAAAAAGTCCCCATGCCCTGGTTGTCCATTGGTATGGATGATAGAGTGTCAGCAGGCAATCGTTTGCATGATTGAAAGCCCTGTTTGCAAATGAGCCAGTGCTTAAACACCCAGAAACAGACAAGCCATTTGTAGTCCCGGCCTATGCTAGTGATGTGGTGGTGGCTGCTGTTCTCCTATAGACAAACAATGATGGGGTCCTCTAGCCGTGTGCTTTTACCTCCAGAAAATTGACTGAGACTGAACGTAATTGGCCCATATGGGAAAAAGAAGCATTCACAGTCCGGTGGGCCTTGTTAATGTGGCAGAACTTATTAGAAGGGGAAGGGTTGGCCTTTGAGGTCTGGACAGACTATAAGAACCTGGAAGCCCTCCAATCCCCACGGCAACTATTGCCGAAGGAGGTGAGGTGGGCATTATATTTTAGAAGGTTTAACTTTATGCTGAAGTACATCCCGGGGGGAAAGAACCTCCTTGTTGACACCCTCTCTCACAATATCACAGCAAGAAGGAGGTTTCAATACAAGCTATAATCCCATCACCACCCATTAAGGTGTTAGCTACCCAATATATGTCATCCACACCCCGTGCACGAGCCCAAATTGAGGACATACCCAGGGCCATTCAGGCAGCCCTACAAGCAGATCAATGGTACCAGGAGAATCACCTATTATTGACTCAGAGAGACAGTCTTGACTGGAAGGGAGCCGAAAGATATGTACCCAGTGCTGTCCGTTTGGTAGTGTAACGTCGATGTCACAATGTCCGCTCAGCTGGGCATTTTGGATTCCTCAAAACATTGTATTTAACCAATCGCCAGTTTTGGTGGTCCCATATGAAGAAAGACATAAAGGAGTACATAGGCATGACCATGAAAGCCAGGCCAGGGTGCCCTCCCAGATTGTTACAACCCATGGAAAACCCTGTATGCCCATGGGAACAGATAGCAATGGACTTCATTGTGGACCTACTGGACAGCCAGGGTAACAAATAGATATGGATGATCGCAGGCCTGTTTTTTAAACAGGCTCATTTTGTAGCATGTATTGGCCTGTCTGCTAAATGATTGGCCAAACTGTTTATCATCCACATCTATCGGCTCCCTGGTGTACCCAAATGGATAATATCAAACTGGAGAAGTGCAGTTTACTGCTCGCTTCTGGTGGAATTTTGTAAACATGATAGGGTTGTCCCAAGGCCTTAGATCAGCCTTCCATCCCACAACCAATGGAGCTGCAGAAAGAGCCAATGCAATGGTGGAGTGCTATTTGAGGTGTTATGTTAAGTATCAGCAGACTGATTGGGCTGATCTACTCCCGTTCGCGGAAGTTGCATACAACAACGTACTTCATAGCAGTACAGGGTTCACCCCTTTCCAGGTAGCCATTGGAGGGGACTTTGTTCCGATTCTGGAGTGTCCCCAGGTGGCTACTGCTGACTCAAGTACACGGGAGTGGATAGCCCGGATGCAAAAAGTATGGGGAGGATGAAAACAGCATTACACCATCAGCTGTGAAATACAAACAGCAGGCAGACAAAAAGCGAAGGCCACAAACACCTTTCTTTGTAGGGTAGATGGTGTTCCTTTCTACCAAATATCTAAAGTTACCTGTGCCCTCGAGGAACCTAAATTCATTGGCCCATTTCCTGTTGTGAAGGTGATTAACCCCCACACAGTGCAGTTAAAATTGCCTCGATTATTAGGAAAAACACATCCAGTCTTCCACTGCAGCTTGATCCAGCCAGTTCAGCTGTCACACTTGGGTGGGGCGGTTTCTGTACAGCCACCTCCCTCCATGAACATAGATGGAGAACAGCACTATGAAGTAGAAGACCTTCTAGATGCCAGATGGCATAGCAGGAGGCTGCAATACCTCATCCTATGGAAAGGCTACCCCTTCTCAGAGGCTTCATGGGTCCTCGATACAAACGTTAGAGTACCACAACTGGTAGCCCAATTCCACCACTAGTATCCAGATAAGCCAGGGGGTGGCAAATCACCCATATCCCTCCTGACTATGTTCTCTCTCTTCAAGATGCTGTCTCCATGGTAGAGGGGTCCCATGTCAGCTCTGGCATGTTCACCTTGGAGCTGCCATTTAGGAAGGGGGAGAAGAGATCATCAGGGGCCAATCCCAGGGGAGGTAACCTTGCTGCAAACAGCTGGACATTGTCAAGCCCCTTACAGGGCTTCCAGAACTGCCTCAAAATGTCTCCAGAGGCAGGCAAACCTCAGAAGCACAACTTAAAACTGCAAGACAACTCAGAGTGACTCAGCACTTTTGGGAGCACTGGGTGATGGGGCAGGCATGTAGGAGAGGGGATGTGGAGGCAGGAACTGATTAAAGGTGGTGGGGAGCACCGGATGTTAACTCTGTCAATCCTTTCTTTGCATTGTTTATTGCTTGGATGGTCTGAGAGCTGGAGAAGATAAAAGCTTCAAACCTAAATGTCGTTTGGCTGGGTTCTTTTCCTGTGGAACCTAGAAAAGAATTATTTAAACTAAATGTATATACAACTATAAGTTGTTTAACCATAAGCTTGGCAAAACCCAAGCTTATCTAGAGTTTCTTTATGAAACTCTAGATAAATCCTTGAATAACTAAAAATCATCTGATCTAAGAGAATAAGCAGGATCAGATCTGATTAGTACTTACAGTAGAGCTTGGTCCAATATATCTGGCAGGAAAACAAAGAAAAAAAATGGAGCTTCAATCTCTCAATCAACTATCAGTTTCATTCCCCCGTAATATATGGTAAGGTAAGGTAAACTAATTCTATCTGTACAATAATAAGTGGATTTCTGCTTAAATTATTGGGTTACTTCTGCCCTGCACCATTGAAACCCATCCCTCCAAAGAAGATTTGGGGGACTCATTCCAATCTGAAAGGCAAATGTTATTCATAGACATTACCCATACTAAGTATCTACTCTTTCATAAAATCTTCAAACCACATGAAGGTATTATATTTTGAATGCAGCATCTGGCAGGCATCAGTTGGGCACTAAGTACTGTATACCAGCATATATAACCTTGAGATAGCATCTTGCCACACTGGACTAACAAATGTCAGATGTGCATAAATTATCTTTATGAACTTTAGAGGGAGGCAAGCAAATGTGTCTCAGTTGATAATTGTATTAAAAATGTAATATCTCTTCAGAATTATCCTTGCTCTCCATCAACCTTCAACTGGATCTGGAAGAACATAATCATGCTCTTTGGAAACCTCGATTTATGCTTGCAATTCAATCTATATGTTCTTTTGGAGCTACAGCCGTGACTTGCTAGGCTCCATCAGTTGAAAGAAGGCTGCAATGCCTGTGTGAAAGCACTGGACAAGGAAGGAATTAGAAATATTACCCAAATCCATGACAGATATGGAGATAAGTTTGCTTCTGGGATTCCCTGTCTCACTTGCTCTTTCTTTCCCCTCATTACATTTCATCAGTATAGACAAATACGATAACAGCTCACAACAGGGCA
Source organism: Grayia smithii (assembly GCA_032468115.1). Taxonomy (NCBI): domain Eukaryota; kingdom Metazoa; phylum Chordata; class Lepidosauria; order Squamata; family Grayiidae; genus Grayia; species Grayia smithii. The sequence continues at coordinate 26,752 of JANHFM010006600.1, forward strand.
TGTGTAGTGCAGGTGTATTTGGTCAAATGGCAAGTCACAACTGACAGCTTAGCTTGACAATCGACAGCAACTCAGAAATTCACAAACACTGTTGGCATGGCAATGAAAAATCTGGGAATAAAGCAAATACCTGCAGCTATTTCAAGCTGTCAGAAATGAGTAATATTACCTACATTGTTTCATACCCTGACAAAATGAAGAGAGGGCCAAGAAGTCTCTCTCTCTCCTTCTCCCTCTCCCTCTCCTCCCTCCCCCCCTCTGTGTGTGTGTGTGTGCATTTTGAAACACTGCATTGTATGAATTACATTTGGCATGTAGCAGGTGAGAGTATCGATGTGTAGAAATCAGTTGATCACTTTATAGTGTCACTTATTGCAACAATGAATGAAAACAGATTGTCCCTTAAACCTGTAGTAGTCAGAAACATAGAAAAGTTTCCACATGCAAGAAAACAGTGGTTAACTGTGACAGAGCACGCTAGTTAGTCCTTCTTGAAACTTTTTATGATTTTGATAAGAATGGGGGGGATGTGTTTTCATATGATGAAGAAATTATAGAGTGTTGTACTGCACCATAGAAGATTCAACCAAGAATAAGACACTGAATTATGGAGAGGTAGAGTAAAATGAAATAATCTGAGTGGAAGTTTTGTTCACACAATTGAACTTTGTCTTCCTTTTTCCTATCTTCTCCTTTCAATGGTGCTCCTTCTTCAAAAACTGGAGCACAATTTGAGGAGACTTGGAAAGTTGAGCAAGAAAATAGAAAAAGCGCAATCCATTAAAAGTGTTAAACGGAAGGTCCCACAACATAACAAATTGTTTATTTGTTTTCCCTTTGTCTCAGTAGTTGGCAGCACCTGACTGACTTTGAGTTTGAAAACTAGAGTTGGGCCTAGTTGGCAGTTGGCTGGAGAATAAGGGAACTGAAGGTTCAAGTGGGTATTTCAAGAAATGCTAGAAGAAGGCAATAGCAAACCACTTCTATATTACGTCTCAAAATCCACTTGGATGTGTCCATGGAAGTCACTAGAAATCTCCTTAATTTGAAGAAGGCTTTTCTTACATTTTATTTAATTTTATAAGGAAATCCATCCCAACATATGTTTTTCACATGGAGACTGACTTTTATATTCTGTGCATTTTGTACCAGTCTACATTCATTCAAAAACAATTCACCCTGACCCTCTCTCTTCATGTTTTAACACACAAACACTTAAGTACTGCATTCCCACTGCTTTCAATTTAATTTTGCTTCTCCTCACAAGCTGAACTCATTTCCATATAACAAAGCAGGCAGAAACATGCTCTTTTACCCAGCCAGTTTTCTTTTCTTTTCAATAAACTACATACCACCTATTATCTTTTGACTGGCATTTGTAAATCTTAAAACATTTCCATCCCTTTTCCTACCCTTAGCAAATTTTCTACTGTGGTATACACATTCATCTACTTGCTCTGATTTTTTTTTTTTTTTACATTTAACATATAACTTACAGTTTATAGTTTTATTTTCTCTGTCAACATAGCTACCCAGGACCTGGGCACATTAATTCCAGACTCATATAAACTATCTAACATTCATTAAAAATCATTTGTGTTCTCAGACAACAACGAATACCATCTGCGTAAAAATATGTAAACATATATTCCTCATTAACACACATGTATAACATCAAAAAAGTTTCTTATATAGTTTTTTTCATAAATATATTACACCATGAAGAGGATACTGCACATTCTTGCCTTAATCTTTATCACATCATCACACCCATTCGCAAGATTTTCATTTAGTCTCCTATAAGCATTATTTCCACCATATATTATTCTTATTCATTCAGCACCCATTCTCTGACTCTAGTAAATTATGCTTTTTAAATTTACATCTGTTTCTTTGCCACATGTACATGAAAACAAACTCAAACTACCTATTTTCAAAAGAAATAGTCCTTTTACTTAGCAGATACTTATTTATTTTTTGGATCTCTGAATTGCCCCTTTCTTCTTCAATACTTTCTTGGCTTGTTTAAACCCATTTATTCATTTCATCAAACAGAACATTTTTCTCCTGGATTGCATTTATTCAGAATGTTGCAAACTTTCCCCCCATCATACACAGTTTTTCCATTATCACAATTAATTTGAGCATAACGTTTATCACCAACATACAGGTTTTGATTTTCCTGTGCACTAAGACAACCCAGATAGCAATAATTCACATTTTCTTATATACGTTTTAATCCTTTTGGTCATAATTAATTGCTTACTAGTATGTATTCATTAACTAGTCTAAAAGGCAGACCAGCCTGATTTAAATGTGGTTAGAATTAATCTCTCTCTCCCCCCCACCCCCCGTCTCTTCCCTTTCAATCAGTGTTGATTCCTGGTGATTTTTTCTTGGCAAGATTTCAGATGTGACTTACCACTTCCTTCTTCCTAGGTCTGAGAGTGGAACACTGGTCCAACATCATTTCAACTGGTCTCCTGGTTTGTAGTGGTTAAGCTTGGTGCCTTAATCATTACATCAAGTGCCACTCCTCACAAACATACAACATATATCTTTAATCATTTTATGTATTAATTCATGTTGTTTTCAATTTTCTTCTCTTGTATTACCAGTTGCAATTTTTCATGTGATATGGTTCTCAGCAGATCGGCCCATAGATGTTGATCTTTAGGGCCCATCCTGACTTTAGTCAACTAGAGTTTGAACATTATAAAGACAGATAAAGTGTGGACCAGGTGACAATCTGAGTTATCCTATTGCTGTAAGCAGTATTCTTTGCTTACTGTAAGGAAAGTACCAGTGAGTTTTGGTACACTTTGCCCAATGAGCCAGGAGCCTAACCACAGCCAATCTAATTCCAAGTACATGAATTCTATTCTATAAAAAAAAATTGGATCTGTAATCTGGAACCAACTTAGAAGGCAACATATTATGGTCTGATGAAATAGGAAGAAGGAATAATCTTGAGGAACATGAGAAAGAATGACTTTTAAGACAATGATAAAAGACTGAGATAAAAGAAATCTCAGTCCAGAAGAGAACTGTAACCTGAGAAAATATCTCAAAGAAGAGACCTTCTTTACACTCAGGATATATTTTAGTAGTTAAATAAACTAAATGATTGCAACCAATTGGGTAATCTTGTATTTAAAAGGCTATAAATAATAAATGGGAAGTCATAATAGTTTCAGCTGACTTTTCAGCCTGATCTTAGTCAAATTTTCTTAGAAGGGAGTTCTACTGATTTAACTGAACTTGACTTTCTCACCTTAAGTCAGATCGAAATGAAAAAATCATTTCCATAGCACTGTGACATGTCTATTTTGTTCTGCATCCTATGTGTTTATATCCAACGGTGTTTTAGAGATGTTGCTTTACACATGGATCAAACTACATAATTTTATGAAACAATGCCAATTCTATATGTATTTTTAGTACTTGGAAAGTTGGTACTACATCAATTATTATTATTACTATTATTATTATTATTATTATTTTAATTTATATGCCACCCTTCTCCCGAAGGACTTAGGGCGGCTCACAAAATTAAAAACCACAATAATTAGAACAATAATTTAAATTGATATTAAAACAATTTTAAAATAGATAATAATTAAAATAATGCCAATCATAGAAGTGTCCCAAAATATACAGAGGCATCCATATTTGAAGGCAGATTTCAATGTAGCCCTCTCTGTTCCTATTGAAACCATTGATCTATTACAATAGTTTGAAATAATTTCTAGAATTTCATTCTATAATTAGAGGAATTCCAGGAAAAAAAAATATCCATCCTTGGATATATTTACATGAATTCTTGATCTGAAGAGATCACATCAATAGCTAACAATTGAACAGAATACTATTCTGCTTTCTTTTAGCTGACCTACGGCTCATTAGCCCAAGAGGAATTTCAGACCAATAAGCGATCTTCACTTTATTTCATGGTCCCAAAAGAGGACCATCAATACATTGGGATTATCCAACTGCTTCACCATTTCAGGTGGACTTGGATTGGGATTTTTGCTGTTGACAACAACGATGGAGAAAATTTCTTACAGAAAATGCAGCCCTTCCTATCACAGAACAGCATCTGCTCAGCGTTCATTCAAAGGCTTTCACAACTCGTCAACCTCGCAGACTACAAAGAACTTTATCACCAAGTTTCTAGGATTTCCATTAATTTGATGAATCGCAAAGCCAAGACATTGCTTGTCTATGGAGAATCATTGATCCTAATGACTCTCAGAGGTGTCACTTTTCTGGCAGATTCCCAAAATAAGAAAACTGCATTACTTGGAAAGGTGTGGATCATGACTGCGCAGATTGATTTTACGCTCTCGGGCCTTCAAATCACGTGGGATCTCCAGATGTTCCATGGGGCTATTTCCTTCACAGTTCATTCAAGAGCAGTTGTAGGTTTCAAGGAATTTCTTCAGACCATAAATCCACTTTCAGACTACAGAGATGGGTTTCTGCAGAATGTTTGGGAACAATCATTTGACTGTTCATTTCCGAAACCAGAGTTACAAGAAATGCAGAGTAGGAAATGCACTGGGGAGATGAAGCTGGAGGATCTTCCTGGGACTGTGTTTGAAATGGAAATGACTGGCCAAAGCTACAGTGTCTTCAATGCTGTTTATGCTGTGGCTCATGCTTTGCAGGCTTTATACACATTACGTTTCAACAGAAAAAAAACTATGATGCGTAAAAATCCTGAGCTTCCCGATCTGCAATCTTGGCAGGTATTCTCTCTCCATTGGACACTTCTTTTATTGCAATGAAACTTTGGTGCAGAATTATGTTTTGAACCAATTGTGCAAAGTCTTCACATTTTTATGCTCGTGGAATGAAGTTAATGTTTGATCATTGAGAAGCTACTATATAAATCATGATGAAAGTGTTAATAGGGTTTATGTAGGAAAGCAACATAGTTTTCCCACTAAGACATGGTTCAAATGAAGTCCTTGACAACTTCCATTTTGGCATCTCCAAAAATAGCCAATACCGCAGGTTACTTCTGTTTGGCTCATAAACTATCAGAATTCAAGAGGAATGTATGAGATGTATGAGTCTAATACTACTCTATAAAGCCTTAGTAAGACCACACCTAGAGTACTGCATCCAGTTTTGGTCACCACACTATAAAAAAAGATGTTGAGACTCTGGAAAAATGCAGAGGAGAGCAATCAGGATGATTAGGGGACTGGAGACTAAAACATATGAAGAACGAAGCATGGCTATCTAGTGAAGAAAAGGACCAGGAGAGACATGATAGCAGTGTTCCAATATTTGAGGAGTTGCCACAGAGAGGAGGGGGTCAAGCTATTTTCCAATGCACCTGAAGGCTAGACAAGGAATAATGGATGGAAATAGACCAAGGGGAGATTCAACCTAGAAATAAGGAGGAACTTTCAGACAGTGAGAACAATCAACCAGTGGAACAGAACTTGCCTTCAGAAGTTGTGGGAGTTTCATCACTTGAGACTTTCAAGAAGAGATTGGACTGCCATTTGTCAGAAATGTTGTAGGATCTCCTGCTTGAGCAGGGGTGTGGGTGGTTGTACTAGATGACCAATAAGATCCCTTCCAACTATGTTAATCTGTTAATCTGAATTATAGGAGTATAGTCTACATTTCAAATAGAGAATATTCTATGAATTTTATAAATCATCAGTTGAGTAAATCATGGATGATATATTTTTCTGTCAGATGGTGGAGCTAAGATTTGTGTTACTATTGAGTTCATGTTGGCACACTCGAAATGTATTTCTGCAAGTAGTTGTATGTATTTTACAGTACAGAAATGAACAGAAGCACAAACAATGCACGTGTCAAAAGAAATCCTACTTATGCTACTTGATGGGAAAATATATTTCTCTTCTAATTTCTCAATTAATGTTGTGGTTTAGCTGCCAACTTGACGAGTTTTAAAATGTACAATGACAAGCCCATTTTTAGCCAGCACTGGCAAAACATTTGATAATAAAAACCACTGAATGCCCAAAATCAAGAAACATACTTCTGTAGTCCCCATTTACCTTTATTATATTAAATAAATAAATGCAATATATACAAATATACTTTCAATCATAAAAATCATAAATAAGTTATTATAGTACCACAAAGAGCCTCAATTCACACCATCTGTATTTACAGTTATACAGAATTATTAAAAAGTTAAGATTTATTTCTGTCCAGCAGTTAATTACCAATACATATTTAAAGTGCTAAGTTTTGGCAATGGTAGCCAACAACACGTTACCAGCTGAAATAGTTGATACCATTTTGATTAAAACGGAATGATTATTTAAGAGTGGCTGCCAGATATCTGCCCAAGAAAGGCATTTCTGAACCACTTCCCTGGTCAATTGTCAAGTTCAGCTCAAGGGAATCTTTCCCTTTTTATCAGTTATTTTCTTGCAACATATTCTAACCTTTAAGGGCAATTTGTACCATACCTTTTATGCAAAATCAGACTGCTAAAAACTCATTCGTATAGTTTTATCACCACTTAATGTACCCAGAACACCCAATATAAAAAGATGCTACTAAAAGTGCAGTAGAAACGGTAACATTTCATCATATATGTCAGTTAATATATTTCAAACAGCTCTTATCGTTTTAACAGTGAAGTTAAAACAGGAGTTTCAAATAGTGTTTTAAAATCCGTTGTTTCACAGAAACCATAAATGTCTGTACAACGAAGAGTCAGTTATTATTGCTTCCAGAGAGGGTATTTTTTTTTCCATGGCATCATTGCAACATTAATGCATATCAAGCATTTTGATCAATCAGGGCTAAGTGTTTAGTCCTTACAAATTTGGAGGCATATTTTCTTTTTCTGATAATCCGCTCTTTGCTTTTTTACACTTGTATATCACTACGGATATAACAATAATCAAAACGAGGACTCCGACAGCAGCAGCTACTATCATGAGGATTTTGTCCAAATCAAGAGCTGGAAAGAAGACAAATGCAACGTCAGTTGAATTAGATGCATGCTTTGTATTTATCTGAACTTTGCCCTGACTGAAGCTATTCTACATTAATGAGGCATTAAATAGTGCAATAAATTCAAAGCATTTCCTCCCAACTAGGAGGAAACATTCCAGAGGCACTGACAGTCTGAAAAAGCTGGTGTAGAAAAGTTAGTGGATCCGAAGAATAACCTTAGCTTAATAAACTAGTGTAGGTGTTTACACAAGAAGGACTATTATACCCTGAAATATTTATCTGCTCTGAATAGTTCTGTCCTCATAGATCTGTGATTTTTCTGAATATTGAAGTCTAGTAATTTCCTCAATTCTTAGAGGGAAAAAATAGTTGGTGCAATCCATATGAAGCAACAAAATGAAAAAAAAAAATTATGGCCATCCCTTGTGCAATCTGAGTAAAGTGAGGTCACAACTCTTTGTACACTTACTGGGAAACGTGTATGAAATCACATAATACATACCATCCAAGTCTTCCCTGTGAATACTGGTACATTTTATACTGCTTTTTTGATTTTCCTGGTTATTAAAGCGGCTTCGAATATTAGCCTGAACATAGAAACAATAGCTCTTCCCTTTATCAACATCAACTACAAATTGATTGGTTTTTGTCTTTGCTGATTTCTGAAAAGCAACAAAAAAATTATTTAAAGAGTTACCTGCAGATATTCCAGTTCACCACACTGAGAATTATAATCGACTACAGGTAGTCCTTGACTTACAACAGTTCATTTAGTGACCATTCAAAGTTACAACAGCACTGACAAAAGTGACTTGTGACTGTTTTTTATGTTTACAATGTGGCAACATCCCCATGTCATGTGATCAAAATTCAGATGCTTGGCAACTGGTTCATATTTATGACTGTTGCAATGTCCCTGGGATCAGGGGATCGCCTTTTGTGACCTTCTGACGAGCAAAGTCAATGGGGAAGTCAGATTCACTTAGCAGCCATGTTATTTCATAACTGAAATAACAATTGTGGCAAGGAAGATCGTAAGACGAGGCAAAATTCACTTAACAAATGTTAACAGAAATTTTAGGTTTAACAGAATGTTAACAAATGTTTAATAGAAAATGCAACAGAAATTTTGGGCTCAATTGTGGTCATACATCCGAGGACTATCTGACTCCCTGTACTGTAGAAACAACAGTATGTGTATGATTATTGCTATTAATATAAAAATTAAGATAAAGGCTTTCAAATATATTACAGGTAGTCCTCTACTTACAACCATTCGTTTAGGGACTGTTCAAATTTATGACACTGAAAAAATGACTTATGAATGTTGCAGTATCTCCATGGTCACATGATCAAAATTCGGCCACTTGGCAATTGTAAGATATTTATATTGTAGTATCCTGAGGTCATGAGATCACCATTTGTAACCTTTCCAGATGGCTTCTGACAAGCAAAGCCAGACTCGCTTAATGACTACATGATTCATTTAACAACTGTGGCAAAAAAGTCATAAAATGGGGCGAAACTTACTTAACAGCTGTGTCAACTCTGAAGCGAACCTGACTGAAGCCATCATTAGCAGCCTCATAGTTGCCATGAACTTTGGAGGTAAGGGGGAAGGAAAATAGATAGGCCGACTAGCAGTCATAACAAAAAGCTTTCTCATGGGAAACAAGGTCATCCCAACAGGTGGCTGTTGAAGAAGAGGAGTGACCAAGAAACCCACCAAACATCATAATTGGACAATGTGACCTGGGACACTTGGGGAGGGGAACAATTGCACTTTTAATTATGCTGCAAACGCAGGAAACCTCTCAGAGTTGGCTTTCACGGACTGTGCCGATATAATGCGCCTAATAAACATGTTCTTTGAGGAATCTGCATGCCTCAGAGTTCTGCTTTCGATGGGCACATTAGTCGGAACTCTGACAAACTGTCTTGCTTAGCAACCAAAAATTTGGGCTTAGTTGTAGTCATAAGTCAAGGACTAGCTGTAATTAGGCTTTTTTTATTTATTCCACTCAACTTTATTGTTGAGAACCATACCCTACTCTACAATAAAAAATGTCAAGCAGCACAGAACTATGTTTTACATTCAAATAAGTTTTAAAAATAAAGTGTTAATCAGGGGTGAAATTCTGCAGGTTCTGGAGAGCCGGTAGCAGAAATTTTGAGCAGTTCAGAGAACTGGTAGCAGAAATTTTGAGTATTTCAGGGAACCAGCAAATACCACCTCTGGCTGGCCCCAGAGTGGGGTGGGAATGGGGATTTTGCAGTATCCTTCTCCTGCTATGCCCACCACGCCATGCCCACCAAGCCATCCCCACAGAACCCGTAGTAAAAAAATTTGGATTTCACCACTGGTGTTAATGCTGACCAGCAAAAGTTAAACATTCTTAGAAATTAGGTTCTCACCTTGCCCGTGCTCTGATCCTTCCAGTAGTATAACAGGTATTCCAATTCATTTTTGAATATGTCCCTGATAGTTTGCAAGGTACCATTAACTCTATACGGTATTAGTGGATCAGCTACTTCCACTTTCAAAATTTCATCTTTTTGTTCAAAATGTGTTACGGTTGGCTTTCCAAGCTCAGCTAGAAAAGAAATATGACCGAGTTTGATTTTTTTATAATGTAAAAGAAGTGCACAACAAATATTATTTTCAAAAGGTTCTTGTAAGTCTTGGGCAAAGGGATTGTATAGAATGGGGAGGAACAAAAAAAAAAGGAACATCATCCTTTCTTTAAACCAGCTGTCATAAATTGGGGGGGGAATGCATTACAGTTCTAACTGCAAACATTTATTTATTTATTTCTGAGCACAGATTTTTTTTTTTTAGTCAATTTACAATGGCTATTTTAAATATATAGCATATGACTGAAGCTGCATAAGATGTGTCTGCGGGCCTTTGAGTCAGTGTTGATTCCTGGTGACTACCTAACAAGCCCCTTCATTTTTCTTGGCAAGGTTTTTCAGAAGAGGTTTATAGTTAAGGCACCAAGCTAGAAACTGGGAGACCATGAGTTATAGTCTTTTCCATCCCCCCTTAGGCACAATGCCAGTTGTGGGCGACCTTGGGCCAGTCAGTCTCTTTCAGCCCTAGGAAGGAGGCAGTGGCACCCTCCATCAATACATCAAAATGAAACGAATGATTAAATCTAATGCTGATTTGTTCCAACTGAATAAATTACTTTTCCTCCCTTTTACCTTTTCATTAAATGTTGGGAGAGCCATATGTTATACAGGTAGTTCTTGACTTATGACAACTTAGACCAGTGTTTTTCAACCTTGGTGACTTTAAGATGGGTGGACTTCAACTCCCAGAATTCCCCAGCCAGCAAAGCTGGCTG
>JANHFM010006602.1:19622-33031 GCA_032468115.1 Grayia smithii
GGCGGGAGGGAGGTAGAAAGAGAAAGATATGAGCATTTGCTTTATTTATTTATTAATTAGTTTGTTATTCCACCTTTTGCTATCCTAAAACCTGCCTTGCAATTTCTGAAGATTTATTATTTACTTAAAAGGGATCCTGTATGGCTGCCTCATTCTCAGGATGCCTGAAAACATAGAACCATTACAATCTGAAATTTTCTTTTTGAAGAGGCATTATGAATCACAATAACACTTACCTAGCACCCACCACAAAAGGATCAGTAAGTGTCAGGCAGTTTAGTTGGCAAGAGTTGTGCAAAGGCTTAGGTTTCATTAGCCTCTGCTAGATTTATCCTGTTGACAGAGTGTGCCAGTTTCTAGTCCAATTTTCTTGTTTAACCTTCCCAAGGACACAGCAAGCAGCATTAGACATATATACACAGAGATGCATACTCACATGGGTATAAACACACAGATACATGCAGTTACACACAGTACAGAAGAGTGCAATTCAACTCACAGAGCACACATAAAGATGTAATTCACAGTGTGGAAATGTAGAAAATTATTTTGGTTAACCAGTTTTAAATTGTCTTGTTATTATGCTGCTACATCCCATATTTTCTGAATGAGACAAAGAGCAATATATAAGAGCATAAATGTAATATTTTTCTTACAATGAATGTGTATTAAAACAGAATTGAAAATTTCAAACAGGGCTCTCAATTATTTGCTCCATTCCTATAGATTAATTTTGAAATGGCCTTTTAACTTTGAAATGGCACCTTGGATGATTTTGAGACAGTCAATATCTCTCACTCCAACCTATTTCAGAGGACTGTTATGAGGATAAAATAGAAAATCCCTCAAGATTACCTTGAGTCTCCAGTAGAAAACAGATATAAAGGGAATAATAAAATGAATAATTATCAGGAGGAGGAAAGCTTGAAGAATAGGAAGAGAAACAAATCCACATCACCTCATGCTGCTAATATTTGCAGACAGCCCTTAATACTTGTAAGATGAAATAATGCTTGAAATATCAAATAAGCATGTTGATAAGAATTCTTGGGCCCCAAATAGGCAATATTAACATTTTATATATTAAGGAAAAATACAAAATTTTAAATTGCATCCAGGAAATGCAATTTTTGAGGCACTTCTCTGTGAACAAGTTACATTATTCAGAGCATTGAAACAGAGGTTCCAAGTTAATGTTCAGAATGCATGTACATGCAGTTTGTACATGCATGAAATATGTTAGGTGAGACCCTAATTTGGGGAAGAACTAATGTTTTTTAAAGGAACAGATGACAAACGATCAGGGAGAGCTTTTCTGGAGATTGTGGAATCATCCAGATATCAGAATAGTCCATATTGGGCTAGATGGGAAATGAGACTTGTAGACTTGACTTAGGGACCATCTTCTCTATTCTCCAAAGACATTCAGGCTATACAAACTGAAATTTGAGACAACAAATTTGCAGACAGTCTTAAATCTTGCCATGCCATTTCATACACATGGAAAGAAAATTTGTTGCATGGAAAAGTCTACAATAGGACGTTTTAAGAAGGAGATCTTAGTTATTTCTGTAGCATCCAATCCAGAGGACCCTGTGAATATCCTGCTTAGTAGTTTTTCAAAAAGTGTGTGCATTCGTGTGGGTGTGTATAAGGGGATAGAATGTCCAAATCAAGTGCCTTTGTTGGAGGTATAAATCCTCTTCCAAAGCCAATCAGAATAAATCAGAATAAATGCAGACAGCAATGATGGGAATTGACATTCAAGGGCAAGAGTCTAGAAAGGACTACTTTAAATGTAAAAATAACATGAGGAGAAGGAATATTTTGTAAGATTTGATCCTTGGTCTTTTCAGTAAAGAGGTTTGGCATTATGACTGCTCTTTAGAAGGCCAGATCCTGAAAATGAAACTCAAATATTTTGGCCACCTAATGAGAAAGAAGGACTCACTGGAGAAGAGCCTAATGCTGGGAATGATTGAAGTCAAAAGAAGAAGTGGACGACAGAGAATGAGGTGGCTGGATGGAGTCACTGAAGCAATAGGCATGGGCTTAAATGGACTCCAGAGGTTGGCAGAGGACAGGAAGGCCTGGAGGAACGTTGTCCATGGGGTTGCGATGGATCGGACACAACTTCGCAACTAACAACAATCCAACTTTGTTCCATTTTAATTTGAGAAAGTTTTAATTAATACACATACTCTACCTCTTTGAAAAGCTGTGTCTGCCTGCTTTGCATATCAAATACCTTGGATTCCTTTCTCTCACAATGCTAAGATAAAGCAAACCCACACAGATACCAAAAATAGCAAATCTACAAATGTGCAGAGTCTTATGCTTCCTGATATTTATAACCCTCCATAACCTGAGAAGAAGATTGAAACTTGTTTACGTGTAGTTTGTAGATATTTAGTTGATGGCCTATGTTTTGTGTGGGCGATGCAACAAAGATTTTTTCCTTGGTTGTCTCTGAACCCTTCCCATCCTTCTGCCGAATTTCTTTATGAGCAATTGTTGTTGACAGTGGGTCTGCCTTCATTCGTAGGCATGATAATTAAGCTGAGCAGTCAGCTTAAAGCCTGCTGCGTGTACAAATAAGAGAGAGAGAGAGAGAGAGAGAGAGAATAAAGAAATATTTTCCCTATTCAGAAATGCCAATAGGATCTGCTTGGATGCTGTTTTTAAGACCGAGATGTAAAATCAAATGTTGGAATCTGGATGAACACTGTTCATATTATTAGTGCTGTGTGGGTCTCGTTAGTATTAGGGGCCAGATACAAAGGTGATCTCTCAAGTGTTGCTGGCAGAGATGACCAGGAACAGAGTGACAAATTCAGCAATCCCTTTAGGGCTGACTAAGCAGCTACTGGAGAAGGAGGCAGTTATAAATAGATCAGAACAATCCTTTTCCACCTGTTGCTGAACTTAGAGCTGCTCTTGGTTTAGAATGTGTAAAGACAGAGAAGAAAAACATGTTTTCCAAACCTGGAACAGTTGTGCAGGCAAGAACATTTTTAACATTAGCCAGATATGGTATCAGCAAGCAAGGTCAAACTGGAGAATATGTTCGGTGGCATCCAGTTTTCTCCACCAGTCTCTTCCCTTTAGAAAAAGCAATTGTAAAGGCGGCAAACTACAAGATAACCTGGAAAACAGTAAGAAATTGGGAGCAGATAAATTTTTAATTCATTTCTACCTCTTTCTCTCCTGTTATTGAAGAAAAGAAAACTATACAGATATATCAAATATTCCCCTATAGAGTAAAGCAAAGGCAGTGCTACAGTGCCATTTTTAATATTAAAAAAGAACAAAGAAAAAACCAGAAGGGGAAACAGTGCAATAAATCTTATGATCTATTGGAAGATTTCTGTTTCAATGTGTCCCAGGTACACAGTAATTCTCCAAAATATGGTATTTCCTGGTCACCTTATCATCATTATTTTTTTTGTCATGTAATCTTAAGTAAAATGTCCATGATGGAAAAATATATTCATTTCCAGAAATTATACTTTAAAGTAAGTATTCCTGAGAACACCACGGATAGCCAAATAAATAGTGTTTAATCAGACTCAAATTATCATATTTTGGACACATTATGTGAAGATCTAGCTCCTTTAAAAAGTCTACAGAAGGGAAGAGAAGAAGAGAATGATCAATAGCAGGGTGGATGGAGTCAGTTACTGTGGCATTGTGCACTTTTGGAAAATTTGAAAAAACTGAGTTAGGGGCAGATTGTCCCAAAGAAAATCCATCTATGTGATCACTAAATATTAACACCAACTTGATGGCATCTAATTAATCAATTCAAAATCAGGAAGTTGCATTATATTGCATTATCTTAGGATCCTACTTAGGATCCCACATTCTTGAACCATGGATCTGGCCAGATGTAAAAAAAAAGGTAGGGCTCCCATACCCTGAATTGACAGGTAACAAAAACATTGTGGTTACTTATGTCTGATATAGATCTCAGCACAGTGAATTTCATGTTGTCCAACCTTCATGATTTAAAGAAGGCCAAGAAAGCTATTGTACAGATAAAGCTTTACAGAAAAAAATACTTTATGAAATCTTTATTTTGTGTCTTTGCCAACTTTTAGCTTCTGGCTGAGGAGGTGACACCCCATAAACTTTCATACAATGTATTGAAATGTGATGAGAAGCCAATGAACAGCCTCGTTGTGTGTCAAGTTCCATGCTATAATACTGTCTATATATCCACATTAAAGCAATTAAATTTGCAAAGTGTTTCTGTTTATTGCGAAAATCAAATATACCTTTTGGCTAACAATAAAGCTGAAGACTTTCACTCCTGAACATTTTGGAAACAACACTTAATAAAATGAACCAAATCCGTTTTTTAGTTCTAGAATAAGAACAAGCATAAAATGATACTGAACGTTACTCATTCTTTGGAAACTGGCTTTAATGTGTGGTAACTTTAGAGCTGTCCATATGTTTTATCCCAAATAAAGAAATGCACATTCCTGTTTTAATTTAGATTTCATAAGTTAAAAATAAATCCACTATTTTTTTTTTAAATCACATTCTTCATTCAAATCAATGTTGCTAGTCTGAACTTTATGTTGCATAATGCTGCTCCTTGGCAACTAGAGAAAACTTGAAGAAACTGCTTTAAGAAGTCAATGATAATTTGGCTCTGAAAGTAACAGATATCTCCACTGTTTACCCAGTCCTTACTTTTTTCTAGAAACCATTCAATCATGATCAGCAAGGCTGGGTTTTGTAGTCTGTAAAAGAGACATTGATAGCATGGATTTATACATCAGCTGTTTGATCTGAATTACTACAGTACCAGGAAATAATGATTGAGTTATAGTTAAAGTGCTTCGCTTACAATTTTTGTATAAATATTGAGACAACCATTTGGTGACAACTATAGAAATTTTATTGCTTTGCCTTATTCTGAAAATGAGCATCTTTCAAACTTTACTTCATTTCAAAGATTGCATAGCATACACATAGATCCATCCCAAAATGAGTTTAAACTTGCCAAAATCAGCATCTAAGATCAGTTTTAAGAAGAAGGTTAGGAGAAAGAAAGCAGGAAAGTCTAAGTGATTACAATACTTGCTTTTTGCTTCCATTATAAACAGTCTTTGAACCAGTTCATTTTCTGAATGTCCAAAGGGAGTACAGGAATGCCTGTAAAATAATTTTTTAAAGGGTGTGATTTCTGTCACTAAGCATACAGATTTCTCAAGGAACTCTCAAAAGATAAAATTCTTAAAAAACTCTCAAAGAAAAATCTCAAAAGATATTCTCAAGGAATAACAGAATAACAGAGTTGGAAGGAACCTTGGAGGTCTTCTAGTCCAACCCCCTGCTCAGGCAGGAAACCCTATACCATTTCAGACAAATGACTGTCCAATCTCTTCTTAAAAACTTCCGGTGTTGGCGCATTCACAACCTCTGGAGACAAGCCGTTCTACCGATTAATTGTTCTAACTGTCAGGAAATGTCTCCTTAGTTGTAGGTTGCTTCTTTCCTTGATTAGTTTCCATCCATTGCTTCTTGTCCTGCCTTCAGATGCTTTGGAGAATAGCTTGACTTCCTGAAGAATAGAAATATGTCTGCAGATTTCACATCTGTTAGACCCCAAATGGCAAAGTTATACATTCTTCTCAGATCAAAATATGAAAGGTAGATGACCCCTTAATTGTTAAAACCTATTATTTTAAGTCAAAACTAGACCATCCATGACCTATTGGGCCATTGTTTACCTAAACATAGAAACAGAATGATCGCAGGCAGGCAAAATATCAACGTGTCAGTTTCCCCATTGAGGTTCTCTGTGAAAAGCTGGCAGTGAGCTCTGGGAAACTTCCCTTCCCTTCCCTTCCCTTCTTTAACCCAGCTCAACCCGCAGATAACAGCTGCTGCTATATGGAGGAGGGAGCAAGGAATTCATGGCTGTGTGGGGCAAATATAGAGGGACTGTGCTTCTATGGGATGGATGCACCATTTCTCTACTGACTTTCTTCCTACAAGCTTCCCACCACCAAAAACTTTGCTAAAGGGAAGGTGGCAAAGAACTTCAGCAATCATATCAATTCCTTCCATGTTCCCCACAACTTCTGGGAAACTCTGGGGATGTTGAAAATGAAGGAACAAATATGATTATGTGACTGTGGGTGACTATGGCCGCACAGCAGTAGCACTGAACAGCAGGGAAAAAATGAAACAGCAAAAATTTCAATTCCTCTGGAGTAAAGGGTCACGGCATTCTGTAACTTAGCTGTTGGAAGTACCTTTGTTGACAAAGTTTTGTTCTAAGATTATTATTATTATTTATTATTTATTGTATTTATATGCTGCCCTTCTCCCGAAGGACTCGGGGCAGCTTACAACATAAAACAAACCACAATAATCATTAAGATGCAGTGTTTCACCCAATTGAAGAGAGAGTTTTAGTAGTATATAGATCAGGAGTGTCAAACTCGATTTCATTGAGGGCTGCATCAGGGTTGTGTTTGACCTTGGGGGGGCCAGCATGGGTGTGGCCAGGGAGGGCATGGCCAGTTCAACGTCACTTGTGTTGGGGCGCCTGTGGCCTCTGGAAGCAAAAACAGGCTCCCAAGCTCCTTTTTTTGGCTCCAACAGCTTCCTGCAACCCTCTGCCAGCGAAAATGGAGCTCAGAAGCTCCCAAGCTCCATTTTCACTGGCAGAGGCACCACAGGTTGATCCTTTGCTGTTTCCAGGGCAGCTCTGTAGGCCAGATTTAAGCACCCTGCAGACCAGATCTAAGCACCCTATGGGCCAGATCCAGCCCCTGGGCCTTGAGTTTGACACCGCTGATATAAGTGAATACTTTTCCTTGTCTGTAAAAGGGTACCTTAGATCATGTTGAAAATTGGTAGGCTAATTCTCCACAGGGTAGGCAAAAACACACATTTTTCATTCCATTCTCAAATGCTGAAGATGTCAGCAGCACAAACCATAGGCTATCGCCCATTAAAATTAAAAGAAATTCCTAATTGCTTCCCAAATGAGTAGGCTGCAAAGGCTCATACTTTTCAGGTTTAAAATGCTAGCTAACCACAGGATGTGTGGATATTGTATTGAAAAGGATAATTTTGAAAGATATATTAGTAATGGGAGTAATATAAAAAGAAAAAGATTGCAAATGTATTTTTAATCTAGAACATGAAAGAAAAAGAGAAAAGCCAACCCAACGTTTTTTTTCTTGCCTTTTAAGTTCTCAGTGAAATTCAGGAGTGGGTTAACCCTGCAAGCTGGCAAAAAAAAACCCACCCCAATTTTATTACAATTGCAGAAGCAGTCTGGGAAATTTGATATAAAATTTATTTCACAAATTTTTCATTGAGTTCTGTAGTTTCCTCTAAATTTTCTTTAGCTACCACTGTTTTCTCTGGTGGTTGTTTCTTTCTTTTCTTCTTTCTGATTTTCTCCCATACTTCCATTCTTTATTCATCATCGTGCTGCCGAAATAGTCTTTTGCCTCATTGTTCTGGGCTTATGCTGTCCTGATTTATACTGGTTTCTTATCGACTCCTTCATCCAGCAAACATGTCTTTCTTTCCTGATATTCTATAACTCAAAACATGTTTGTTGATGATCATTCCTTATTTAGATCCATCAGTTTCCTTTTTCTATTCCCATCAACAATGCAGTACTTTCTTGCTTTCCACTTATTTCTTGAACTGTGTAGCAAAACATATCCATAGTAGTACTGGTCTTATTTCAGTGCCACAATTCTTCATTAAATTTGGAGGTATGAATTTGTGGTCGATTTTTCTATACTTTTTTTTTTCAAGAATAGAATATTCTTTATTGGTCAAGTTTGATAGAACACACAAGGAATTTGTCTGCAGGGTATAAGCTCTCAGAGTACCTATAAGTAAAAAAGTGATAAATCATTAGATACAACCAACAAAGTGATAGTCATAAGATACCAATAGGAGTGGGTAGTAGGAAAGATGAGAAGGATAATACTTCCTGCAAAAAGAGGCAGCACACAATTTAAAAGAACTCTGTAGAAATTGAGAAACACTGTCAGAAGGTTTTTACAACAGTTTTTGCAATAGTACTCTAGTGTTTTACTTCTTATATCCCTAACAAAAATTTAATAGACAGGGACTGTCAAGCAGTTCACATGGCAGTGACAACCAGTAAAAAGATCCCCACTCCCAAAAGAGATCCTATGAGTAACCAAGGAGGAGTGATGTATGGAGCAAGAAAAAATGTGAAAGACGGCAAGGAATGTTAAGGTCAAGGACTAGGCCCAATAACTTCCATGTATTAAAAAGGATGTTTATTTTGTAAAAGTTTGCATGGCATTGATGATGCTCTGCTTCTCTTGCACTGCAGGTACATTAAAAAAGCATGGGGAGAACCTTGGCACAGGTTCTTATACAGAGTGGGAGGGGCTTAACACAAAAAGTAAGTCACATGTGGTTTACAACTTTAACCCTTTAGCTGAATGAACATATTAGTTAGGTATTTTATCTTAACAAGGAATGAGTGAGTAATCAAGAAATACAAGCAAGGGAGCAAGAGACAGAACAGTGATGAAAAAAATACAAGCAGATGTGAGAACAGTCAGAGAAAGCACAAGGAACAGATTGAGTAAGCTAGATAGTGAGAGAATGACTGGGAAATAATTTACTGTTTATCTGCACAGTGAATGGAAGCTTCCCAGGGAGGTAGGGGAGGCAGAGAAGCCCACCTCACCTGTGATTTTGTTTTGTTTAAAACAAGGGTGTCCAACTTCAGCAACTTTAAGACTTGTGGACTTCTGTTCCCAGAATTCCCTAGTCAGCATGGAGGTCTGGGAGTTCTGGGGAATTCGGAGAGTTCAGGTCCACAAGTCCTAAATGTTGACAAGGTTGGACCCCTCTGATTTAAAGTCACCTCCTCTCCCAGCCCTACCTCACTTTACAAAGACTGATTAGTGGGTACCGGTAAGTCTTTGCTGGCAGGAAACACATCAATCATCACATTTATTTACCTGGCACTAAACTGTCAGGAGAGCTCTGCTTGCTGGCCTTGTTACTGAGGCAGAATAGAGATATGCTTTGATAATGAAGCAAATTATAGTGGCATACCTTTGTGTATCCTCCCAGGCTGGAAGAAAACCCATTAAACAGGCTGCTTGGATGTGCATTTAGTTAGAAAAGAAAAGGGAAATATCAGAATGATGAATTAAATAAATCTGTATATTTGAGTGGCTTCTTGGAATAATGTAATGAAATGGTAGATAACCTGCAGACCTAAGCTCTTCGCAGTTCATTAGAAAATATTCAATTACACTGATAGGAAATGAGAGGAGTAGGCAATGACACATTTCCAGTAGACATGACACATTTTTTAATACTAAGTGTAAAAAATATACTAATTCCCTACTTTCCAAAGGTTAATATTATGGCTCTTTCATTTCTGATTACATCATCATTGCCACACTATTGGAAAAAATGATCAAATGTTATATATAATTTACCTTCCCTTAAGCACTCAAAGCAGAGAGATACAGATGTTATGTCATCACTGCTTGTAGTAGGTTTTACGGAACTTCCATTCTCCCTCTTGAGGGAAGGGAAAATTCTATTCTGTGTCGAGTTTTTAATTTCATTGACCAGTGTGACTGTTTTGGTCCTACTGGAACTTATCACGTGTTATTCTAACTAAAAATACTATACTGGATAAACACTATAAAAATAGAGAATTCTTCCATACTCCAAAATGGCACTTATATTATTGCAAAAAAAATAAATAAATGCTGAAACTAAATATTTATTTTATGAAATTTATAGGCTGTCCCAATCTGTTACAACTCTACTATCTGTTGTCCACATGAATATATGTAATATGAACAGAAACAGGGTTACTAGCATTCCAGGTTGTAAGCCAACTCAAGTCACTGAGTTGAACGTGACTCCTGGTGACTTTATGAATCTGTCCTTGCCATTTTCTTGGCAAAACAACAGGGTTACTTTTCCCATTGCCTCCTTGTAATTGTCCAAATTTCTTTGCTGATTCCACAGCAAACAGCTGATATATTTGATAGCAGATTCCAGAAAAATCAATTGCACAGAATAACAGAATAACAGAATAATAGAGTTGGAAGGGACCTTGGAGTTCTTCTAGTCTAACCTGCGGCTCAGGCAGGAAACCCTGTACCTTTTCAGACAAATGGTTGTCTAATCTCTTCTTAAAAACCGCCAGAGTTGGAGCACCCACAACTTCTGGAGGCAAATCATTCCACTGATTAATTATTCTGTTCTTTGAAATGTGAACTTAAGGAGCCATAGTGTGGCATCCATACAGAAGGAAAGGGCACCAGATTGACATTAATTCATACAATTTACTGTATAGGCTGCCTGAGCCAATGAGAAAGCACCATGATGCAAGTCCAGCCCCACTTCCTCATGCATCATGATGTTGTGTGCATGCACCAAAGGGGCTGACATTGCAGTGCAACATACTGGAAAGCTTTTTTCTTCCTAAGAAAAGTAGTGAATGTTTCTCCATGCCTCTGAAGCTACAGTAAGTTCCACCCTGATGGCACAATTTTATTAGGTAAGGTTTGAACATTTGCCTATATAACAAATCTTTAGTTTCATCCTAATATTCGTATTAATCAGTCCTTGATTTAAAATCACACAAACACAGTCTAAAATACAAAGATTTAATAGTAAAAAAGAGAAATTCCTCCATTGTAAGGTTTCTTAAAGTAGATTTAAAAACAAAAAAACAAATATATATTTAAAATAATTACTAAGTTATATTTATAGTTGATTTATTAACTCATGTTCATAATCATATACATGTGGAGAAAACCTGTGGTGAAATTTACAAAAATATGCATAGCTATAAAAGAAAATTTTAAAATACTTTTACAGATTTTTTTTAGAAAAATCATCCTTATAAAACAGGTTAGTAACAAATGAGTGTGCTTACATACAGAAATTCATCTTGAAAAAAATAAATCTACGGCTTTCATGTTTCACAATATATACTATTTTCTGTTTTAAAGGAACCTTCCCAGACTGATGCCATCTAATTTGTTTGTTTGATTTTATACTGTTTTGGGATTACTGGAATTGAATATTCTAGATGTCCATTTGTCCAATCTATCTGGTATATGCTACATTGAGAAAGGATGCTTTAAATCATGATACATGATTTATATCCCATCGAACAACTTCATTAACATTACTAATGCAATGGGGACTCTACTCTTTCTGCAATTCTACACTGTGAATCAAATAAAATTGAATGGAATATAAGAAAGGTTTGGTTTATTGTGCCTTCATCTCTTCAGTGAAATCCATATCTTAAGAGCTGCTATAATTGTGTGACATTTTTTTTCTAAGCAAGATGAAGCCTGAAACATGGAAGCAGTGAGATTATACAATGACTGAGGTTACCTCTGAAAAAACAGAGTTTTAAAGAAATCATTATTAAATACAAATACTAAATTGATACTCTTGTGCATCGGCTACTTAATTTTTATTCCCTTATACATTAATGATGGCACTGCAGAATAATACAAAACAAAGATGCATAGCTAATTAGAATACAGGAATATACAGTTAAAAACTAGGTGATATATAATCTAGTTTTGCAGTATGTGTGGACTGGCCAAAGATGGCCAAAATCTCCTTTGGGATTACTATTCCAATACATAGTTCAACCCAATTATTTATACTATATAATCTGCTTACTTCATTTACAGACAGAACTCAGTGCTCTTAGTAATAGATATCATCTATATCAGTAGTCCCCAACCTATTGGACCTCAGGGACCACCGAGTTCATAATTTTAAATCCCATGGACCACTGGAGGGGGGAGGCTCAGCCACCTTTCGGACCTACCTGTCTGCTTCTGCAAGGCCTCTGCTTGGGAGGCCCGAGAGAAAGAGCCTGGTCCAGGCACACAGCCTGGAAACCGCATGCTTGGTCAATCTGAGTGAAGGAAAATGAAGACGGGCAGACTGACGGTGGCTTGCTGATGTTGGTGGGAAAGTCAGTCCCATATTCCAGAGCTGTGGTGGTCACAGGACTGGTCATCCCAGAGCAGTTCATCCACCCGGGTGCAGCTGCCTACTCCCTGGCAGGCCAATGCACCTGGGTGGAGGAGCTGCTCCAGGATGACCAAAGGGCCAGTCCTGTGACTACCACAGCTCTGGAATATCGGACCAGCTCATGGTGGGGCTGGAAATATCCACCATAGGGGCTGGCTTGTGCAACGTGCAACTTTGCAGGTGGTGCAACATGCAAAAAGGAGTGCAGCTGTTGCCGGCCGGAACGAGATAATGGTGCTGTTGCGGAGGCCCAAGTGGGCAGAAGCGGCAGTGGCGATGGGTGGAAGGTGCAGGAGTGAAGCACTACTTGCA
This sequence comes from Grayia smithii, assembly GCA_032468115.1. Classification (NCBI taxonomy): domain Eukaryota; kingdom Metazoa; phylum Chordata; class Lepidosauria; order Squamata; family Grayiidae; genus Grayia; species Grayia smithii. The sequence continues at coordinate 32,004 of JANHFM010006602.1, forward strand.
TTTGCATGGCATCAGCATTCTGCCTTCGCCGCAGTATATTGCGCCAGCTGGTGGCACTAAGGCAGCCCTCATCTCCTGCCACTTGGGGCTTGGAGTGGTAAACTGTGTCCAGGAAGCACTACAGCTTTTTTCTATTTTATCATTTCTTCCCTATATTATACTATAACTGTCTTATTTTAAATTTAATCAGCATCAACCTAGAATCTTAACTGGTGCACCATTATTATTTTTTGCATAACATAATCAAGGCAATGCAGGAAAAAAAGCAAAGCTAACAAATCTCAGTTCCCCCACTTCATGCTAAATTTCTCTTAAGAATTTATACTCATTCCCATTTTAATTGCATAGGCACATTTGTGCCTGGGATTTATCCACCAATCCAATACAAAGAGAAGACTTTAAAGCCCAGTGTTTCTAAATCTTTGTTTTTAAATCGCACAGGCAAAAAAAAAGCAGGTTGGAAGCAAATGGAGGACTTGGGAAAGTAATGGTTGTGAAAAAGAATCAATGAGAAAAACGGAGATGTCTGTAAAGGGACAGCCGATGTAAATAATAATAATTTTACAAAATCACAATCAAAGGGGATTTGGGCAGCTAACACTGGAAAAATGAGCTTTGGAAAGTGCCAACTGGGTACAAAAAGAGGAAGGGGTCTTTTTTCCCCAGAAAGAGCCACAGGGAAAGAAGGGGAAAGAGCCAGGCAGGAGACAAGCCTTTGTGCAGAAAAGTCGGGCAAAGATACCCTACTACCAGGTTTCCTCCTCCTGGAACAGCTGCTGCTTTTCTTCCCGGCTATAGCCACCCAGCCTCTGAAGATCCAGGATTTCCATCTCATCCAAAAGGCCGGCTGGGGGCAAAAGGATGGAAGGGGCGGCGAGGGCTTTGTGGGGTCCCCCGATAGGGGATGGCTTGAAGTAGATGAAGGGCTCGGCTTGGTATATGAGAGCCGTTGCTAGGCTTGATCTGCCAGCTGGAGGGGACCTGCTGCGGGGAACTGATGAGGTGGGGCTTGGGGCTTGGGGCTTGGG
>JANHFM010006604.1:6935-24491 GCA_032468115.1 Grayia smithii
CACAATTCCCCAGCCAGCTGGCTGGGGAATTCTGGGAGTTGAAGTCCACACATCTTCCAGTGGCCAAGGTTGAAAAACACTGTTCTAGTTCAACCTCCTGCTCAAGCAGGAGCCCCTATACCATTTCAGAAAAATGCTGTCAAATCTCTTCTTAAAAGCCTCCAGTACTAGAGCTCCTTCAGCTTCTGAAAGCAAGCTGTCCCACTGATTAATTGTTCTCACTGTTAGAAAATCTTTCCTTTGTTTTAGGTTGCTTCTCTCCTTGATTAGTTTATATCCACTGCTTCTTGTCTTATCTCTGATGCTTTGGAAAATAGGTTTACCCCTCTTCATTGTGGCAGCCCCTCAAATATTGAAAACATTCAAAAAGCTACTTTGTCACTCAAAGACACTGAATTCAATATAAGGAAATGAAATCACAAGAGGTGTCTGCATTGGAAAAATCTTCCATTTACTTCTTGCAAAAAATGATTTGCCCTTCCCTGCCATTTATTTGGTGGACCTCAGAGGTATGTCTGCACAGCAAGCCTAGTAATGACTTGCCTTTGGCTCTGGCAAATAAGCTTTTCATTAGGTCTGGATTCTGTAAGGGTATTTGCATTCTCTTATAACAAACAAGGAATTTTGCAGCAAGAGTCTTGTGTGCAATGAAATTCATTCCAACTGTCTGCTATCATTTAATCCACTTATCAGAATCAGATTTTTGTTCCTAAATAAAATCTCCAGCTTCAGGGAAGTAGAAGGTGTGCTATGATGATAAGGTATTTTCAGTCTACCAGGAAAGTACTGGGGCTGGTTGGAAATATAAAGCAAATTTAATCTTTAGCTGTGATGTGTCTGAATGGAGGTCTTTCTTTCTATCCCCTTCCCCCACCTCTATTCAATGTATAACTCTCATCCGCCCATGCCAAAAGATTGCAGGGATTGAATTTCTTTTGTTGGAAACCTAAATCCTGAGGAATATTGTTAGAGCTTTACACTGAGCTACTAGGGGAAAAAAGGATTAGTCAGGAGCAGCCAAAAATTCTTCCCCTGCCTTCTTTTGTTTCAATGATAGCACCAACCCTCTGAACGTTCTTTGGGGAACAAATGTCTTCCAAAGACAATGGTAATGTAGATCCTTCTATCTAAAGACATATTTCATTTACTTTCAATTTCTTTTGGACTCTGTGACTGACAGCTGAAGAGTGGCTCCTCTTCCTTCCCCTTTATCCCATTTGATAAGAGCGAGGCCATGAAAGGACAGATAATCTCTTGAGATCACACCTGAGCCTCAGTGCCTCTCTTGGCAGCTTCAGTTTTCTGCCTCGGGCTCTAGATTGCCCCAGGCTACAAGCTGGATGGATCAACATCCCTCAATAAAGGACAGAGAGCCATAAATCACATCAGCTTCAGAAAACATTTTAATTAAAAAAATGACATAACTGCAGCTTTAGTGCACATAAAAGAAAACAGCTGTGATTTTCCCCTCTGCCTCTCTCTTTCCCCCCATCTCAGATCTTTTTCTTCAAAACCCATTTCAGCTGAAAGCTTTTATCTGTTCTCCCCAGACGTCTCCAGCAGGTTCCATCTAAAGCCCTGTCTCATCACAGGTCAGGGATAGGGGTGTATCTGGGCCATGCCAGCAGATTTGGAAGGTGCCTAATTTAAGAAATAAACAACACCAGCATCAAAAAAAAGTATTTCTGACACTACACTGTGGGCAACAAAGACAAAAAAAATCTTTCATCTCCAGAAGGATGTGCATTTGTGTTGTTGTTACAATTGTAATGATAGGACTGTTGCTTGGATGCTCCTAATTCCTGGCAATGCAGAGTGCTCACTTCGCAGAAGTCTGACACATTGAGATATACGACTTCAACATCTCCTGGCCTGAAGCAGATGGTCAGTTTGGATAAAAGCAGCCCACAGCAGTCCTGTGAATATTTCTTTACTTTTCCAAAAATAAAGGGAATGATAGCAATAGCACTTTGATTTACATATTGCTTCACAGTGCTTTTCAGCTCTCTCTAAGTGGTTTACAGAATCAGCATATGGCCCCCAACAATCTGGGTTCCCATTTTACCCACCTCGGAAGGATGGAAGGCTGAGTCAACCTTGAGCCGTTCAGAATTGAATGAATAGTGCAGTATTGCATTCTAACCACTTTGCCACCACCAAATTACATTCTTTGGAAAATATAATTGCATTATATATAAACATGGAGTGAGTTTTTGTTATAACTTAACAGAGAAAAGTACATAAGCAATACAGTAAGTCTAGAAATGGCATGATCTTTCTTTTTCTTTCTAGTTTATTATCTAACAAGGAACTATTTTGTCTCTTCAACCGAAAAATTATTTAAAGTTCCCTTTCCTCGTCATTGGGACTTTTGCATCCCACCCTCCTTGCTCCTGCAACCCAGTAATCATTTCCCAACGTATTTCAGAAGCCAAGGCAATTTTCTTTCAGTTTAGCTACTCTGCAGCTTAAATATTAATACTCCTGTTTGGCAATTTGTGATGCTGAAGTTCCAGAGATTTGGCTGCTGGGCTGTTTCACATTCATAGGAACTCTCATCTCTCTTTGCCTCCTAATACCTGAATCTGAACTGGAAACTTGGTAGTAGATTTCATAGGCAACTAACAAAGAACCCAATCTTAATCATTTAATCAGTTTCTGACTGTACAGTTCCTGGTTTGGTTTGGTTTTGCCCTGTGACTTAATTTTCCTTGCTTGTATAAGCAGCATTCATTGCCTTATCCTGGTTCCCAGCCTCAGGGCTTAAATGAGCCATCACTGTCTCTTTCCTCTTACACACATATCTGAAGTAAAAGTATCTGAAAGCTACACTATAGTGCTATGTCATCTTCTCAGTTTTCTACAGGAATGTATTATAGGAAGGATAACATCTTTAGTTGATGGCTTTCCTTTCTTTCTTTCTTGCGTGTGTGTGTGTGTGTTGGGCACAAATATATAGCATGTACTGAAAAAGGTGGATGGTTTTAGATTACTACTACTATTACTACTACTACTACTTATACTACTACTACAACTACTACTTATACTTATACTACTAGTGCTGCTATTTCTGTGTAGAGAGGACAGAAGGTTTCCACAATAATTTAAGTGATACAATAAGTGACAATTAAAAGTAAATAATGATAAATGCAAACTTCAATATATAAGCATGGCTACCTCCACAACAATCACATGCACATTTCCTAGAAGGTAACTTTAGGGCAGGAATTAGGAGCCTTTTTAAATTGTGAAGTAAAATAAAAATGTTTCAGTGAAATAAAAAAATTATAGAAACTGAGATCGTTAGCTGAGTATGTTAGCTGAGATCGTTAACTGAGCATGTGAATAAGTATAGGTATTGATGAAATCAAATCAAACCAAATTTAAGTATTACTTCATTCATGGAATTTATGGAGGTCCACACAGTTTCCTCCATTTGTATTCCCTGACTTTGACAAAGCTGGGGTGGAGGAGATGCATACGTGGATAGTGCTTATTTTTATTTATTTTTTTAATCCAGGTTTATATAGGACGGATCCCTGGTGCTTCCTTTGACCATGAATTCTATCTCTCTACACTTTGGTTGTTTAAAACACTAATTAATTAAGAAACTATATTTGGAATGAAGGACAATTCTATGTGCTTCAGAGCCCTAATTATATGTGATTCAATACTATAGAGAGAGTTGACATTCAAGTGAACATATTTCCCACAAATATCCCATGTAGCATAAGCAAGTGATTGAGCAAACAGGATGTGTGGACCTATGTGATCTCAACCTGTATCTGATTTCATGAGCTCATGCTTTCAAACAAATAAGGATGAATACATGTTTATTCAGTGACTTCATTGCAGTAATCTGACTTATTCCAGGATCTGAATAGAAAAATCCTCAATAGATATCAGATATAGGAAGACAATGCCTTTTTTTAGATATATGTTCATCTCATAACAAAAATGAGGCATCCACTTTGCTTTATCACCATGCTATATATTTACAAATTCACATTTTAACTGATGGTTTAAACAACTGAAACACAAATGATTAATCACATTACACTTATTTTGAACCAGCTTGAGTCCTGTGAACTCTAATTTTATCTACAATGGAAATTTATCATGTGGCTGGTTAATCTAAGTTCTCTTTTCTATAATTTCCAGACCCTTGGATTGATTTCATGTAAAATACTATGAATTATTCATGGCAAATGTGGCAGTTTATAATGAGCAAAAGTATATTGGCCATTTTTAATACAATAAAGCAACATTTATCCTACACTGAGCTGAGTTTGTACTGTTTGAATGATAACTAATTACATTGCAAGAAAAGAAAGATCTATATTTATCTAGGCACACTTTCTATGTCTCTCACATATATGCAATTAAACATGTTAAAGTATTAACATCTCATATGTGCCAGAGCTTGTTCTTCTTCAAGGTGACATCCTTTTTCAAAGCATGTAGAATTAAACAAACAGAACTGTATCATGAAAGATGATGAGATTCAAAAGAGTTCAGTGTACTTTCCATTGGAGTTTATAAACAGGATAACAGAATATGAGCTTAAATAAGAACATCATATATTAAGCAGTTGCCAGGGATCTGATGGAAATCACTCCTTTCTGTGTAAAATTGGCCCATCCTAGATACTGTAAACTATCAGCATATGAATAGTTCAATGAATGTTCAAAATGGAATCCACCGAGACTGAGGAAATCTGTTTCTCTCTTATACTTGCCTCCAAGGTTCAACACTGAACTTAATTAAAGAATACTTATTGACTCTAAACCTGCAAATAACTTCAGTGCATATATTTGTTGCACATGCTAAAATTACATAACTATTCAAGGAATTAAACAGAAATAATTTTAATAAAAAGCCCAGTCATTTCATGAAGAAGCCTTCAGAGATGGTAACGTTTCAATACTTTCTACCATTCTGGGACAGTAAACAACAGAGTTAGGAACATGCCAAGGCCCAAAGGCATGCTGTTTGACATATCCCAGATTAAATCACAATAGCCGAAGGCTAGAAGCTGCCAAAAACAGTTGGCTATTTCAAATCAGAGTGTTAAATATAAGATGCAACTAGATGTATCTGATCAGAATAGTCAGCTCCCAGTGGAAGTTCACAGAAATTGTTCAGACACACTTGCTTGTCTTAAGGACCAACTTTAAAGAATATTGTGGTAGCAGCAAGAAAATGCTGCGGTGCCATGGGCATTGTTTCTATTTCAAACTGCTTATGAGAGTGAATGTTTCTTTGGACTTTGATAAATTGAGAATGGCTACAAAGAGAAGTCAGGTGACAAGTTGGAGATAAAATATTCTTTACTTTCCTTAGATTTTACATTGGTTCCTGAAGGCACTTCACAGGGAGCCTAGATATTTGTCTGGTTCTTTCAAAATGCTTACTATAGAATAAGAACAATTCCTGGCTAGAAAAATGTAGGGAATTCTTCTTTCAGAGATTTAGAGACGTTAAGAACAAAAATATCTGTTGAACTATTAATAGGCAGAAAATCCAAAATTTAGACAATCAAATACTGAATCATTCACAAAAGCTTATTTACCTTCTCAGGTTTTTTATGAAAGGACAGGGTTGTCTCCATTTTGCCTTTATCATCATAATTGTTTCTTTTTCTCAAAGAATGGCTGCAAGTCATGCAAAACTAAAGGCCTAGGCAATACCAGCTAAACTGGAAGCTAGGTATTTTAGCAGCAATTTTATTGATTCAATTAACCATCTATTGGTGAAACTCAAATTGAGGAAAGAATCAACATAGAAAAGCATCAATACTTCTCTGCTGTTATTGCATCTGTGGATAGCTGACCCATAGCCCTGATTTAAATGACACATGTCTTTGAGGAAGCTCAAAGAACCCTTGTCTAGGCATGTGGAAGAATTTGTTCAAAATCTGTCAGACAAAGTCATTCAAATTTTCTCACAGGTGGACACTGGCCTTGCTGCGGGTCCAGAGGAGATGCTGTGGAGGAATCTTGCCCAGCTATCTGAGAATGGTTCAAATCTATTGGGCCTAATGATATAGACAAGGCCCTTAGGCCTGTGAGCTCAATTACTTGTTCCTTAGCTACATTACCTTCCTGGGTTGTTAAGGCAGTCTGAAGGGGTGTTATTGTGTGAAAGTGTTCTACCAGTGATTAAGACTTCTTTGAGTGAGGGAGTTGTTCCTTTATCTCTCAAGGAAACACAAGCTCCTCAAGAAGCCATCACATATTGGACAATTTTTATCCAATATCTAACCTTCCCTTTCTCATGAAGGTGGCTGAAAAGATGGTTGTAATAGCAGTTTAGAAAACTTTGGATGAAGTGGATTATCTGGATCCTTTTCAGAATGGATTCAGGGAAGTATGGGATGGAAAAGGCATTGATTGCACTTTTGGATGATCTGTAGCATGGGCAAGATGTGGGTTGTGAGTTACCGTATTTTTGGGAGTATAAGACACACTTTTTTCCCTCCTAAAAGAGGCTGAAAATTTGGGTGCGTCTTATACTCTGAATGTAACCCTGCGCAGTGGCTACTCAGAACAGCTGCTGCCTTCTCTTATCCCTTCCACACTTTGCCTGCTTTAGTCACTGGAGCTCCCTCTGATGATCAGCTGTGCTTTAGAAGCTATTTTTTAACCCCAACCAGCCCCAACCTCAAAACCAGCAAGCGAATTAATGTGCTGAAACTGACCAGGCTAAGGACTAGCCAGATGAATACCCGGTAAGCAGATTTTTCCCCCTATTTTTCTCCCCCAAAACTAAGGTGCATCTTATACTCCAGTGTGTCTTATACGGTAAATGACACTGTGCACATTTTATGCCAGTATCTGAAAGTGGTGAGGATCTGGATGGGAAACAATAGGCTTCAATTGAACCCTGGTAAGACTGTGGTTTGAGGTTTTGGAGTGCACTGATTCTAGTCGATGCTATCTTTGAAGCTAGATGGAGTTTCACTATCCCAAATAGACCCAGCATGCAATCTGGGGATCCCCCTAGACTTACAACATCTACTTAAAGAACATGCGGAAATCATGGGTAGGAGGACCTTTGCTCAACTTTATATTGTGCACCGGCTGTATCCATGCCTAGACTAGGGGGGAGGGGCTTCCCTTGAAGAATATATCAAAAGTTCACTTGGTGCAGAATGTATTAGCATGGGCAAGTATGAGTGTTTCTAGAAAATCATATATTGCATCTCTGCTCTGAAACCTGCTTTAGTTGCAAGTGTGTTTTCAGATCAAATCAGGGTGCAAGTTCTGACCTTTAAAGCCTTACAAGGCATGGGATTTAGTTTTTAGTGAATTGCCTCTCCTCAGTTACATCTGCCCATTCCACTAACGAACAGGACATGCTTCAGGTTCCCTTGTTTACGGAACTATATATGAAGAGGCCTAAATGGCAGATCTTTTCTGCTGGCTTGGCTGCTTTAAAGAATATCCTTTCCCTTTCCTGAACTGAGACTGACTTTTTGACTTTCTGGAAGTCTGTCAAAATCTGGGTGTGCCACCAGCCTGGACATGACCTAAGGTACTAAGCAGGGGTGGGTTCTACTTACCTTTACTACCGGTTCTCTTCATGCACACGCTTTGTGTGTGATCAGTGCTTGCTTGCTTTGCTCACAAGCACGCCAAACATGCGCTCCACACATGCGCAAATACTACTCTACTAGGAAAAAAACTCAAAACAAGCACTCTGTACATGAGCAGAGCAGTAAACTGTAAGTACGGGCATGCGGGTGGGCCCAGCACCCAGCCACGGAGACCCATTTTGGTGATGTCACACCGTCACCACTAGCGGATCATGCAAACCGGACCGGGAGCAACCCACCACTAGTACTAAGGTACTTTTCTTACGAGGAATATGAAGGTAAATCAGTAGACAAGAAGATGAAGCAAATGCTGTGACAACATTTCTTTTCAGGCATTATAGTTGCAGGAGAAGCACTTGAAGACACCTGATGAGAATTTGCAGGACCTAAGCCACCATATCCTGTGTACATAGGTTTGCCTTCTGCATTACCAAGAATTAATGTGGAAAACCACGTGTCTCTTTGAAAATAGCAAAGGAACAAAATTAGTCTTGCTCAGCCTTTTTTACCCAGTCATATATTTAATACCGTTGGACATTGCCAGTCCAAATCCATTTGCACATTTCTCTTAATAACTGCATTTTTATATGTGCTTTACCAGAAAGGAAGATGACTGGATTTAAAATAAATCCATAAAAAATAGACAAGAAAGAGAGAGGAAAAGATAGACAAAAGTCCTGTACTATGCCCAGCTTCATCACTTTTCAATTTAGGATTGCCAACTGCAGCAAAAAAACTAATCCCAGTGATTCCACTCATGTGTGCAGGTGACAAGTTTGAATATGTCTATGTCTATGCATCTGTGTGTACATCTATGCCTGCCAGAAGCCACACTTCAAGGGAAAAAAAATAGAGAAAGAGGGGGAGGAAGGAGTGAGGAAGGGCCAGGTAAAAAAAATCTATTAGATGAATTATTAACTACTAATTAAAATTAATTGCCTGTAAAATAAGGTACCCCGTTTACAAAATTAATTGCTCTTCCATCTGCCTATAGCAACCATTCTGTCTCAGAAATGCAAATTGCTGTCATACACAGAATAATACTACATACAAATATACATTTATTTCCCACTCTCAAGGAGAAATGGTGGAAGAGTTTTTAATTGTGTTTCACAGAAGCAAAGCAACATTTAAATAAGTTGTAATTTTAAAACGGTAGTTCTATATTTGGCACTCAAGCCCAGCACATTTGCACTCCTAAATATGATTATCAGAAACTAATAGTTATATTTACTAAAGTTTGATTTAACTTTACTAACCAGAAAGCAGCTGAAAACAATATTATCTATACATAATTCTTTATAGCTCCCAAGGTAAAGGGCCTAAAGCAGTTTTCCTCAATCAAGTACTTATTGTCCTGATGTATCAGAACATATTAAAAGCCCATTTGAGCAGACTTATAGCAGAAAAAGGTAAGTCTGGACTCTACTGAAATGAAAGCTAAATATTTAGGAAGGAATTTCAAAATGTTTCTGAGTAGATGCTACCCATTCCCAGTTACTATGGCTTATGAAATAGAATCAACAGCTATTGAATCTGTTGGACCAAAGTGTAAGTAGGTAATTGAATGGAAAGGGGAGGTTAAGCAAAATTTTAGTACCTCATTTCACACATTTTGTATTTTGTTATAGTAAGGAAGATCTAATAGTAACTATACAGCTTAGATCCTCAGTAGTCTTTGGCATTTCATTCACTGGTAACTGAAAGCGCCACACTTCAGGATCACTTAAATAGTTGACAGCCACCCAAGCAGAAAGTTTCATCTGTGTTTCGATGTACTGGGGATATTTTACTTTGTTTCTTGGCCACTAAAGTGAGAAGTCCAAGAAATGCAAGAAATAACTATTGAGTTCATATATTTTTTTTAACAGAAAAAATGTAGTGCTTTGAATGAAAAGCATTGATCCCTGTGATTATTTCAATTATTCTAATTATTTCACTTCTTTCAACTATACTTTGAAAAGCTTCCTTCCCAGGAATGGGACCGATGGAAATGGCTTCTATTGTCTTTGCTTCCCCCATATCCCCAAAGATGGGCTCCCCAAAGACCCTAAAGGAGCTTGTAAAAAAAATGGAAAACAGAAATATCATATAGATACAGAGAACCCAGGCCTATTCTCTGCTTCATAGCTGGTTCTCTGCTGATTGCTGTTTAATCAACTATTTAAAATCCTGCTCTGAGACTTTCATCAATTCCCAAATCCCTGAGACTGAAAGGAAAATAAATTAAAGCAGAAAAAGAAATCTCTGTAGAATCAAAGCTATGCGAATATGACCTAGTTTCAAAGCTGTAGTCCCACTCTGATCAACAAGGGTTACGATGCTCTCATGTCCGAAACTCAGCCAACCCAAGGCCTGAAATAGGATGGGGAAGTGATTCCTCCTTTATTTTCGGAAGTTCTTTTACATTTGGCATCCTCTCACATCATAGGCAGAAAAGGAGCTAGGGCTTCAAAGGGATTAGGAAAGATTTCTTTTTCTTTTTTTTTCAGAGCGAGATGAAAGAGATGCAGGGGGTTACAAAAATCAAACTGAAGTACAAGGATCACTAGCAAATGAACCTCCTCCTTTTTTGATGACCTTGTTTGTTTTATTCGTGCTGGAAAGTGGTTCATTTCTGATTCAGAAGTTTAAAGGTACATGAAGCCTGTCTAATAGCAGGAATGTGATAACTTCTAGAGGTAGGATTATTTTAGAAGTAATTATTATTTTGGAAATGAGATCACTGGAGCATTATGGCTGCTGAAATTATATATTTACAAATTATAGAAAAAGAACATAGCAAACTCAGCAGTCCTGTCCCCTGCATACAATCAGTTTTCTGAATAAGGTATATAGTAAATTGTTTTGGGCTAATCTTCAGGGACAGTTTGTTGAGTGTGGTTTGTTATCATCATCTCCTAGTTCTTTTCAATTGTTCTATATCATTTCCTGACAGTTAGAACAATTAATCAGTGGAACGATTTGCTTCCAGAAGTTGTGGGTGCTCCAACACAGGTTTTTCAGAAGAGATTGGCAATCATTTGTCTGAAATGGTATCATTTCAGGTATAATGATATAAGGTCCCTTCCAACTCCCTTATTCTGTTATTATGCTCAGTTAAGCAGTCAGATCACACTTTAGAACACATCCATGTCTATATCTTGTATCTTACTAGATATCTGATAACAGCAGATCACAGATTTGTTCTTGTTGCAGAACTAAAGCTGAAACCTGCATGATCTCCCAAATTCTCATTCAAACACTGATTTTAATATAATTTTTAAATTTCCAAAATTTTTAATATCTAAATTTACCCAGCACTTGAATATATTTCTGATCTTTGACTTGGCAGTATTTGATAGTTGAAAATACTATTTATATTAGGGCATGATCATTGTCATGCCTTAATGTACTGTACTGATACATTAGTATCAGTAATGAATACAATGTATTTGGACAATCTAAAGTACATGGCTAACCAACTGTCAGCCCTACATATACTAACACAAGAAAACAAATCCGCCAGAAGACTAAACTATCTTTAATAAGATTGGCTATAGTAACAGAAACTTGCAAGTTTGCCTAGGCTTTACCTGCTATATTCCTGTGTATTAGAAATGTATCTAGCTAAGACCTTTTACATACCTTCTGTATGACTTAGGTTTAAGCCATGTCTTTCACTTAATTGCTTTGATAATGGATCTCCCCTGTCAAGGTCATCTTTTTTGTTCATCAGCTCATAGATTGCAACTTTGGGCAGCTAACATTTGGTCAAAATTAAAAAGAGCTGTATTCAATTTAGCGATAAATAAACAACTTGGAAGAAAATATAGGAAAAAACATAAACTGAAGCTAACACACTATCTTTCAGCATTCTGTCTGATACAGATGACTCATCCAGCACATGGCCCTATGAATTTACAGATGTCAAGTTTTCCATGTCTTATGACAGGCTAAGATTTGGGGCCTTCTGAATCTTGGAGTATATACTATCCGAAAGGGTAGGTACCATGACAGACAAGATCTGGGTCTTGCCAGATGTCACCATTTTATAGAAGGAATCTAGAGCATGCTGACTCTATCAGATCTCATGGGACAGACAGAAAACAACCTGAGACAGCTTGTGTCTTGAGGGACATTATAATTAGTTTTATAATTTGCACTGAAAAGCCTACTGAAAGTAGCTCAGGTGAAAAAAAGTGAAATCAATCAATCAATTAATCAATCAATCATTGTTTTTGTACATAAATGCTCCTGTCTACAATATCTTATGACATCACATAATCATGTAATAGTACTTGATTACTCATAAATATAAAAGTACTTTGAAAATACTTCAAAAACCGTTTGTATAGCTAGAACATCTCATAAATAATACAGACCTGTATTTGAAGATTTGACATACATTGTGGACAGATTTTCCTGCATGCTTATGAGCATCAGAATCTACCAGAAGGGAGGTGGTCATTGAGTTCTGTTGCATCTGAGTGGCTATTAAAATATAAATCTAAATAGTATTTCATCATGGATCCAGTCTAATTAAATACTGAAATAGATATTGAACTAATCACATTAGAGTTAATAGTTTTAAACATTCAGCTAATTTTTGAAGATTCATTCCAAATAAAATTATTTATTGGTTGGCCAAATATTCCACAGCTGTAATAGACTAATGGAAATGTTCTATTTGCAGATAGGTTAATGTTGTCTCCAAAATATGATTACAATGGCTTTGGGTTGAATATTGGAAATATGTTGAATATGAATGTTACCCATTACAATTCTGATGAAACCAAAACCTGAAGATGAGTATATTATAAATGCCTCCTTTAGAGAAATTAACTGCTTTATAGAAATTATATAACTTGCCTTGTTAAGTTCTGCAATACTTCTTCCTGTGCTGGGCAGTCACACTGCTAAACCAAATCTGTAATGGGTTTCTAATCTTTTTATCAAAGAGGCATATTTAGAATTCCAAGAGTGTAATCTGGGAACATTCTCAAAATGGCTGCAAAGTGATTAAGGTCACTTAGAAAATATTAGCTTCCCAGGCAATGAACCACTGTTATTGCCATTGACGGACGGACAGATGGACGGACAGACAGACAACAATAAAAAAATTGAATGAAATTTTTAAAAAACCCATCAAACAATAGGAAACCTATAGGCACAATGGTTCTTATGAGCACCATGTTTGAGACCCCAGTTTATATAGAACTGTGACACATAACCAAATGCCCTTTGTTCCATTACTCCATTACAATAGCACTAGGCAGATTTCAGCACTACTGCTAGTTGTGCCATAGTCTAAGGAAGTGAGGAAGCTTATTTTTGACTTTCATTTGGTCATAAATACCACTGAAGAGTGGGAAATGCATCACTATGCTGCAGTAGCAATTCATTTTATAGAAGTAGAAGGAAAAGGGTGATGAAATACTCTTCTAATAAAATACCCCATCTGAATGTGACCAGCATTTATCTTAACATAATACATGAAGGAAAGCCAGTTATATTTGTGGGGATATGGAATGATAATATTATGTACTTTAATTTATTTTGGTTTTGTAAAACTTTATTTTGGAAAAGCAAAAATCACAGAATTATTAATAAACATTTAATTCCCAATGATTTTTTTTCTTCATTCTTTTGAGTCATCGTTGACTTCTGATGGTTGCCTGGACAAATCCCTGCAGTTTTCTTAGCAAGATTTTTTTGATAGTGGTTTGCCACTGACAGCTTTCTAACACTAACAGAGAATGAATGGTCAAGGTCACCCAGCTGGCTTTGTGGCCAAAGTGGGATCAGAATACAGAATTTCTAGCCAGTGGGTTAAATTATTGCCTTTTACCCATAAGCAAGTATCACTATTGCACAGCAACGTTCTATTATAAAACATAAAAAGGAAAATGTATAAGGAAATAATCAGCTCTCCTGATTCCTGCCTAAAATTGTACCTAGTAGGGGAAAAAAAGAGCAAAGATCTAAACATTTGTCATAAAATCTGAAAATGGATGCTGTTTAAATCTAATTTTCTACTCCAAAAGTCCATAAATGTCAAGTATTTTCTGCTCTCTCTAAAGCCACATATATATGAAAGTAATTTTTCAAATAAAGATCATATCTCAGATTTTTGAGGTCAGTTCAGGCAACTCATCTTTTTATTTTCCAGTTTTTGGCTATGACACCTTTAGCAATTGTGAATATATTATAAAAAAGATTATCTTCTTTCTATTTATTTCACAGGTTGCAGTATCATTGGTTGAAGTTTAATCTGTATTCTTATAGTATTCTGAATACTGTATTCAGTAGTATTCTGTCACTTTGCAACTCACCCACCTGAAATGATAGATAGTAAATGTATATTTTATTGTGAGGAGATGGGCATAGCTACAAAGCGATTTGGGTTGCAAAAATGTCATTTTAGGGTGAATTTTCAATAAAAGGTGGTGGCTTAACCAGTTGTAGTTTATTACTCTGGAATTATGAAAAACTGCATTTCAGACATAAGCTAGTATAAAAGAGCACATGAAGAGGGCCAGTATTTGATTCCTGTCATCTCTGGACACAATAGGCAAAATTTCTACCCAGAGATTTTTCTCTAGTAAGTGTTGACAGTATTCGACTGATGGATCAATAACCTGATAACAATGAATCAGGAGAATTTCCACAGTTATGGCAAATTATCTGGGTTGTTTTAATAGGCAAATGCTGCCTTTCAGATGTGTAAACTGATTCCCAGTGGAGGGCTTTTGAAATGCCTGCATCTATTGATGTATTAGGGTCATTCTGACTTCATTTGTTCAAAGGATGATCGGTGCTCCTGGTTTTATGAGAACTCTGAGATTTTCATAACATTTTTCTCCTTTCTGTGGTAACTAATGAATATGGATTAAATAAAGGGACTGCCATATATACTTCTGTGTACACAAGCATAAAAAGGTAAGCATTGTTTTTATAAGACCTATTAACTTTTAAATCAATAATTCAAGGCAAACAGGCAAGCAAACCATTCGACCCTTACATAATTATTCTTTCCCTAATATTTAACATCCTGTGTATTTTTTGCCTTTTCCTTCTTTATATGTGAATACAGACTGGGAAAGAATGAATTCAAGTGTGTGATATTAATTCAATTGTATGGATTGGTGGTTGAAAGGTTGGTAGTTACTTACAATACCACAGAACATCTACTTACAACATTGAGGAAACATGCTATTGATTTTCTCAAAATTATCAATAGATGCAACTTTTCTCCTATTCTTTGGTACTTCAGTGTAAAAGCTGTCCTTTATGAATGTATGGAAGAAATCCTCTCTCTCAAACTCTGAAAATTAGCCATAATAAATCTATGGTATTACATCTCATACTTACATTTCAGGACCAGTACAACAGAGAGAATGTGGAACTGATTTATTTCATAACTTTGCTGTGATAAAGATTGATGTCAGCCCTTCAAGGAAGTCCAGTTCAGGAAACCAAAACATGAATACTAATACTCCTTTTATTATAATGTTACAGTTACAGAATCTTTCAAGTCTGAAAGCACCTCTCCACTCCCTGCCTTTCTCTGCAAGAGAACTAGAGAAGGTCAAGTGTGAGACACTTACTTAAATTACATTCCTGCTTTGGATTTAGATTTCATTTATCAGACCCTTGTCTAGGCTGTGCTTCTTCCTCTTGTCTTCCAAGGTTAGCCTCACAGCCCATTATAGTGGCAGAGTAACATTCTATGAGTTTGGCTCTACATTAACTCTTGTGGGAATTCAATAGATGGAAAGTCACACTTTCCTGGAATACGAGAAAGAAAAGGAGATTGAGATGGGTTTAGGAGAAAACGTAAATTCTCAAAGTTTGTGGATGGGAGAGCTATGAAATTGGATAAATTAATATAATATCATATTCTCCCTTACTGCCCCATGGAAAGTTCAGGGAATGAATGGAATGATAAATTCTTTATCTGAAGAGTAAAAAAATTCAAAGTGTTCTCAACTACATTCTCATTTCTATGTAAGGAAATTTCTTCTGAGTGCTGAGAACTGTTTTTTTTAAAGATATGATAGAAAAATAAAATTACTCTTCTCTCATTTCTACCTTAGTGATTTGCTAACAGAAGACCTTCATGTTTGTCCAGTGCTCTGATGTAGTGAGCCTTGTTAGAGAATATTCAATTTTGACTTGGTTTTGTTTTTTGCATGTTGATATTTAATGCATGTTCATACAAAATATTAATTAAAGCACTTCTATTTTAAATTTATTTTTTATAAAGAAAGGGGATTCTGAAGTTTGCAAAAAATGCAATTTATGGCCCTTATAATTTGTCTGCTGCACGTTGCCCATTCCTGGTAAAATGGTTAAAGCATTGAGTGAACTGGATTCCAATCCCAAATGAAATGTAATATTTGTTGCAAACAACTTAGCATACTGTCAAGGATGTTGTGAACATAAATGAGAAAGATATGCTGTTCATCTTCTGAGTTGCTTGGAAGAAGACAAACATATGTAATAAATAATACTAAACAGCTTGATTGTAGCTGCTATTGTAAATAAGGATTGTAGTACAGTACAGTAAGTACTGTAATTGCTATATTTAAATTATGTATTATTTTACCTAGGTGAAACACCACATAGAAATTGTATCAATGTTTCACTATGCTGCCAGGGTAAAACTCACCATGATATTTCAAAGTAATGTTGTTAGGAAACATTCCCCATGGTTTTTCTTGTGTTTTTAATTGAAAACATTCCAGTTAGTTTTGTTTTCCTCTGCTGCAATAAATAACTCCACTTCATTACAGTGCATTTAAATTCTTTAACGTTTACCAACTAAGTCATGCATCTCTTTATCAAGCAAAAAATACCGGTATATTGTTCCTTTTATTCTGTCCAATTATTTTTTATTTTAATAATTGAATGAAACTGTCCATCTTCTGCTATGTGTAGGCTTTCTTTCGATTGAGTATATAATGAGAGCTGTTTATAACAGGGCATGTGCATCAAGATGGGGTGGTGACAAACCACAAAGACAAGGATAGGTTATTCTTAGATATTTGGCTGAATTAATTTAGCAGCCTCCAATCTGAATTTCCCTTCCAAGGTTTGTGTTTTATTCTTTGAAAAAGATAATGGAAGAAAGAGGCAAAGCCATTTACTGCTATAGTTCTCAGTGTGTGTTATGCATAATGTATATAAGATGGCATGATGTTTATAAAAGCTACAGCGTAGATGGAAATAATTTCATTCCTTGATTCACTTTTTGGTTGTTTAAAAAAGATTGTGGTGTATGGCCACTTTCTTTCTTTGTCATTTTTTTGATGGTTATTCTTGAAAAAGCTCCTCTTTTTATGTTACAATGACTCAGTCTCTTTGAGCAGACTGCTTAAGTAAACATCGAACCGACACTCAGAAAGCAGATGATATTTTTCTTTACTTAAAAAAAAAAACCAAAAACTATTAAAGGGTTGAAGAAGAGATTGGACAACCATGTGTCTGAAATGGCATAGGATTTCCTGCCTGAGCAAGGTGTTGGACTAGAAGACCTCCAAGGTCCCTTCTAACTCTGTAATTCTGTTATTCTGTAAATGAAAGTACTGGGGGAAGATATGTTATCTTGGCTTAAGTTGTCTTGGTGAAGTATCTCAGACAAACCTAGAAACTGGTGATTTACTCAGAGATTTTAACCTATTTAAAACAAGGAACAACCTAAACCACAGGAGAGAAAAACCCTAAGTTCTTCCCAAATGAGACTTTACTTCCATTAATTTGACCTTATCTTCTTGCACAATTTATATTACAGGATTGCTTTGCAATTCTTGTCCCGTAATCCCAAATAATAGATCTGTTCCCCAAACACAGGGGGGAAAATGTTACCCTTGACTTTCCCTCTCCAGGTTCTCTCTGTTTTTTTCTTTTATGTACACCGTGAGAGTCTGCACCAAGACAAATTCCTTGTGTGTCCAATCACACTTGGCCAATAAAGA
>JANHFM010006606.1:9450-28129 GCA_032468115.1 Grayia smithii
AGGAAGGAAGGAAGGAAGGAAGGAAGGAAGGAAGGAAGGAAGGAAGGAAGGAAGGAAGGAAGGAAGGAAGGATAGAAGGTGGTTGTGAAACCAAAAGAAAAAGTAAGGATGTCACAGATCTAAATAAAGGTGGTCTGATCTTGTGGAGATGTAGAAAAGTAAAGCTGTAGGTGTAAGAGCTGAAATTTGTGTCAGAAATATGAATTGCTATCATCTAAGTTGGTGAAGGCATATGGAAGTATGAATGGACAGTTATATGTAATCCCCCCAGTGAATGAATAAATATAGCAAGCAACATTAGAAAAATCAGTCAAGGTTCTAGACTGCTTATACCAGCAAATCTGAAGAATGACAAAGTAGCCAGAGGATTGGAAGAGGTTAATCTACATTCCAATACCAAAAAAAAAAGGAGACTTGATAGAATGTGCAAACTATTGAATAATATCCCTAATTTCACATGGTAGCAAAATAAAGCTTTGGATCGCCCAATGCAGATTAGTACCCTACATGGAAAAAAAGAATGGGGAAAAAAAGACACGGAAGAAAAGGAGATAGATGAAAATAGAATGAATGTAGAAGAGAAAGCAGGAATCCTGTATGGAAAAGTAATTAGATTAATTTCCCAAGCCAATGAATGGAAAGAGGCTGTAAGAAAAGAGAATGCGAAAGCTGCTTGGAACAGAGTGAAAAGAATGAATGTTACCGAGTGCCAAAGAGTGTGGACTTGTGCTAACAAAAAGGCGCTTGGTGGAATGATAAAGTGAAATAAGCTGAAAAAGGCATATAAAAGAATGATTGTTGCCAAACATGAGGATAAGAAAAAGAGATTGTGTAATAAAAATAGAGAGAAAAAGACAGGTGCAAAAAAAGTGTATTCCAGGCAATCAAGTTCAACCAAGGTTAAAAGAAGCAGAAAAATGCAGACTAATTTTGATGGAAAATATAATGCAACAAAACATTTGTAAAGTGAAGGAAGTAGGCTAAACACTCTCTCCAGCAAACTGGCTGGAAATAAAAATAATAAAATGTATTTAAAATTAATATACTTTAAGTATTTGTACAGGAATAATGATAATGTGTTGAAAGTGCTGAAATGAATTAAATGAAACAATATTGATTGATTGATTGATTGATTGATTGATTGATTTGTTGATTTGTTTGTTTGTTTATGTATTTACTTATGTGCTACTCATCTCACCCATCCCAAGGTGATTCTGGATAGCTTAGAAACATTAAAACCAGTAGGCATTAAAGTGATAAAACAAAAATAGCAACAATAAATACAGTTAAAAGATGGGAAGGAGGGGAGCATGAAGTGCATGGGAGAGATGGGGTCTTTTCTTAATCCAATAGCTACTTTCTGAATGGTACACCCTAGTTGGCATGCCATGCCCCAACTGGAGAGCCAGGTCTTCAGGTCCTTACAAAAAGGGTGAGGATCTCACCTCGGGAGGTATGATGTTCCAAAGGGCAGGAACTGGATCCCACCAGTTGATCCCACCAGTATGCTCCTTCTGCAAGAATATATTATATTACTTATATAATACTTATATTAGTGCCCAAGAGGAAAAAAAAGAAGCCACAAATAATGTGAGTGTTGAAAAATAGTAAAGTAACAGGTGGAGCTGGAGAAACATTGACTATGGGTATCTTTATAACATACTTGGTTCTGATCTTACCTGTGATTATACTTACTATTTCTCTTTCTTCTGTTCAATTGTGTCAAGTTCTCCAAGACTGCCTGGACAAGTCCCTACAGGTTTTTTGGCAAGATTTCAGAAGTTGCCATCTTCCTATATCTGACAAAAAAGTGACTAGCCCAATGTCACCCAGTTGGCTTTGTGCCTAAGACAGGTCTAGAACTCACATTCTCATAGTCTCTAACCTGTTGCCTTAACTGCTACATCAAACTGTCTCTTACTTTGCTATTAAAAACACCCACATTCTTACAGGTTATAGTTAATTTAGGAATGGAAGAATTATGTTTAAAGATTTGAAGATCTTATCTGCCAAAGCAAATGGTACATTGAATTTTTCAATCCATTTGGGAAATAGGCTAAAAAGAGATGCTAATTACAAATATTTTGATTAAAAAATACAATAAAATAAGACATGAGCCTGTGAGTCAGTACTCCCATCTTCACAAGGGCAAAACTTTTAAGCATAAACAGATTTCCAGAATTTACATCTAGCATTACTAATAGCAAGATAAAGTGAAAATCCAACATATTTTAAATTGATCAAATTATAATGCTGGTTTATAATAACATTTACTATGGGCAGCTGTATTTGGAGTAACAGCTTTCTATACTTCATAGTTCTACATTGAAAAACTTTTGTCTGAGAACTTCATAATGTGTTCTTTTCTTGGGAGCAGCTGAAAACCCCAGGTTTTTTTAATATACCTTTTTGGTTTTTTTTAATTGTATACCTTTATCTGTCAAAATAAGTAATGCTGAACCTTTAATATTTAAAAAGAGTTTTAGCCAGTACTTAAAATACACAGAATCATATGCCCATTTCAATTTTTATGAGCCCTACCTCCAGATATAGGGCAATATTAAACACACAATTGACCCCTTGGAATAATTTAAGAAGTTGATGGAGACTCTTTAAATTATCATAATTGAACCCTTGATAAAGATTTTAATAAAGATCCAAATGGTACCTGATTCGGCATCTTGGCTTCAAAAAATTTCAGTGCAGCTGGTATTTACTGGGCACCTATAGAAAAGATAAAAGAAAGTTGCTGCTACTTGAGCAGCATACTTAAAAGAGGTAACCTATATTTTATCCTCTTGAGAGTCTCAAATCAATTTTAAAGCATAACCTTTATTTTCTTATAAGTGATTTGTAGTCAGTGTTCTTTACAGAAATGGGTCACAACTCTCCTAGTTTTGCTGAGGCCAACAGGTATTAATGGCGGAGTCAGTTGATGGTAAGAAAGTCAGCATATAAATTTAATAAATAATAATAATTGGGTAAAATGGATTTGTTCTATGACTATCACAAAAATGTTGTAAAATTAGGTCATTTACCACGAGGTTATTTTTGAGAGGTGACTTGCTGTGGGCCATCTTATCCTCAAGCTGATTTTCTTATGGAGTGCATATGTGTGAAGTAAAGCAACAGTCCACCAATTTTAGATACTTTAACTTTGATCCAGAGCATTTTGGTAATAAAGAATCAAAGGGCTGCTTAAAATCTACAAATGGGGAAAAACCAATTGATTCAGATGGCTGTATTTTTTTTAATAAGATAGGTAAGTGTCAGTCTCTGATCCTAGGAATATGCTCTAAATCATCACTCTTCCTCAGTTAGGAAGTTCTTCCAGCTGGTATAAAAATTTTCAGTGGAGGTGTCTAGCATAGATCTTGCTGGTTATCCTAGGAGGGTTCACTGGATGATGATAGGATGGAACAATTGGAATAATGCTGTTAATTTTCTTCTAGGTAAAGGGAATGAATTTATTGGGAGAAAAAAAAATCAAGGGGATTAATTGAGAAGATGTTTGGCTGAATTCTGGTCAAAAAAGTATAATGGTATAAAAGATGATAGCTACCAAAATTTGGGAAATATACACAGCTTTATGCCAGGATAGGGAAGTTTTGCTCTGCAGCAGTTCACTGAGAAATATATTAATAAAGAAAACAAAATACTCCAAAATATTTTGCAATATTTTGCACAATATTAAACTGTAAATTGATGGCTAAATTTGCATTCTATTGTGAACTAAGAGTCCCTCTTTGAGAGAGATGGGAAGTTCAGAAATGTGGTAAATAATCAAAAAATATCTGAATTATTTCCATTGAATACTATATGATGCAATGAAAAATATGAATCTGAAAATTAACATTCAAAAACTAAGGTAATGTCAGGCTCAAGTAACCAGAAACAGGAGCTGAGTTCAAAGCATCAAAAGTTTATTACATGCAACAACCTACACACATGAATCTGATCTACTACATCAAATCAAATTGATGCTGAATAAGGGCCAGCAGAATTCATGGAGCACTGGACTGGGTCTCTTATGAGACTATAGTGCCAGTTTTCCCCCCACACACACACATACACATCTTCCTTCCTTCCTTCCTTCCTTCCTTCCTTCCTTCCTTCCTTCCTTCCTTCCTTCCTTCCTGCCTGCCTGCCTTCCTTCCTTCCTTCCTTCCTTCCTTCCTTCCTTCCTCTTTCTGTTTAACTCACACTGCATACTCTGTTCCATAATCTCCTGGTTCCTTCCTTGTATGTGTTTTTAAAACTAAACTATAAGCCCCTTTTTATTTTTGAAGGGCTCTTAGTATACTTCTAGTCCTGATATATACAGTAATAGAAGAGATGAGGCGATCTTTTAGTATTTGCATAAAATGCTGTGTGAAAAGGGAAGTGGGAAAAAGAAAGCAGGATTTCATGGTCAACAGGATTGCCTTGTCAGCCCTTTGAGGCTACATCAAACACTGCAAAATTTTCTGGAACTATTTTTACAGGAGACAATTTAAAAAACTTAAAGACTAGAGATCCATCTCACCCCTAAAAGGACCTAACAGTAAAGAATCCAATGATGAAGCAGTTAAAGCAAACCTCTTTAATACATTCTTCGGCTCAGTCTTTGTAAACAGCAATAGTTCAGGCCCAACATTCCCTAGTTGTACCACTAGTAACTACAACGATCTAACATAAATAGTTTTCACAGAAGATAATGTTGAAAAGGCACTACATAGACTGAAACCATCTCTATCTATCAGACCTGATGGACTATGTGCATACTTCTTAAAAAAGCTTTCCACTGTTATAGCAGAACCCTTAAGCATAATCTTTGAAAAATCTTTCAGGACCAGCTCCCTATCCAACCTTTGGCTACTAGCCACGGTCATCCCTATCTTCAAAAAGAGACACCCCAGCCCATTTATCACCCAATCATAACATTTTGAGTAGGTAGCAAATTTATGGGAATAGAGTTCCTCAAGCATTGATTGGAAAATACTGTGTGAGAGGAGAGGCTGAAATCATGCAAGACTTGTTGTCTAATTGTGAAGGATTAATTGTGAAGATGGACAATGCTATAGAAATAATATGATCAGGCAATTGCTTTGGTCCAAATCCAAGAATTAATAGCCATTAAATGCCCGTAACAATGCAAACAATTGTAATCAGTTGTGATAATAAACTGATTCTAATTTTAGTCAGTTTTGTTTGTACCTCCTTTGCTTTGGTAGCTTCCCAAAGGGCCGTATCCATCGACATCGCAGATATTTTTATTGCTTAGAGTTTTATTGAAACATGCGTTTTGTTTTCATGAAATTCTGCCTTGCATTTGTTCAAAAACTGGTAATACATATAATAATTATGAAAATAACAACAACAATAATAATAACAACAACAACAACATGACTGAGCTGCTAAATTAATCCTCTGGTCATTATGTAAAAAATACAACTTAAGCTGTATCCAAAAAGTCATGGGAACATAAAGTGGAAAAATTTGTCAAAAATGAGAAGGTGAAGATCTTGTAGGACTTTCGAATACAGATTGCTCATCATTTGGAACACGCCAGATATCACAGTTGTTGAAAACCAAAGCGTAGAATTTATTAACATCGCTGTACCATCAGCACCAGTCAATGATATTTGTGATTTTTAAATGTTCACTTGACTGAGTTTCATGTTTAATGAATAAAAATTTATATAATAATAACAGCAGCATATTTATTCAGAAATTCATTGCGACCTGTACAGAACTGTGGCCCTAATGGTTGATTTTTCTAAGTGAAAGTCCCAAAGACCCTCTTGTAGGGAAAAGTCTCCTAGTTCCCAAGCATTTCAGTTGCTCTATATGTTTGGAATGAATGGCATACTTTTAAAATTATCCAACCGCCAAAATTTTCAACACAAATTTTTACAACATGCTGTCTTCATGAGTGAAAAAGAGAAATTCCTTATCAATTTCCCAGTACTGTATTGGTATGGAAAATTTGAAGTGAGGCTATAACTGAACTAAAACACCCACAGAGATTGTAATTGAATTACAGTAAGTTATATTTGCTATTTTGTTATGCTCAACAGTTTTTAAATTTGTGTCCCTCAATCATAAGGAAGTTCCCTACCTTTTCAATTTTTCTTATACAAAAAAAAAGCAAATGCATCAAGAGTAAATCATACTGATATGAATGCAGAATGTATTGACTTCAAGGATATTTAATTTTTAAATATGCACACAGAGTCATTATATAAGTCTTTTACAATTGTATTGGAACTTTCTTGAGTGCCCATGTACCTACCAAGGAAACCTTTGAGAAGTGAATATTGTCTCCAAGCTTTAGTGGATATTTGTGAAACATACCATTCTGTAATAGTTTCCTCCCTATTTTCATTTTTATTATGGAAAGCAGTATCTTTGTCTCTCAAGATATTATTCAATTATTCAGTTATGCAATTATTCTCCAATACATACACAGAAACTTTGGAGACTCAGGTTAAAGAAAATGCATGGCTGTTATTCTGTCAAGGTTATCCTGGATCTTACTTTAACTTACATGGCTCTATTTCATAGACTATTGCATAAACTGATCAGGCATATAATGGGTCTCAGCCATACTTCAAAATTACTTTCTTCATTATGTAAATCATTAAGAGTCCCATAGATTAGATTGCTTTAAGGATGGTGTCCCTTCATCTTCTTCATCATACTGAAGCATAGCAAGAAAGGATTCAGAGAAATTTTCACCTAATAAAGGCTAATATAGAAAATCTTCAGGACTGAAATATACTTTGGATAATCAGCATTAACTAAAAGGCAAGAATCTTTTTTAATTTACTGCTGAAAACACATTTTCTTTTAGCAATATTATTGTATTATTTAGAAAAGCATGATAGCTGGCAGTATGAGGTATGTTGTATCAGGTTAGTTTTAACTGCAGCCATTGCATAAATAGATAAAATTTTTGTGCAGTTTATGAATGAAATTTATTATATGTTTATTTTATTTGTTTATGACAGCTTTGGAAGCCATATTAGGAAGCTTCCACACTGCCACCTTCTCCGCTGTGGGAAAGTAGGAGGGGGATATTAGACATAATAGCATTCCTCCCATTGGTCAAGGTCAGGACAGTCCTGCATCTGGAGGAGTGGTTGGAGTGAGGTGTCGAGATGGCATGGAAGATGATTGGAGCATGTGATCAACTGATGAGGGAAGAGATGGTTTTGGGGGTTTTGATATCCTGAGGGGAAACACGGAACTCTCAGATTCGGGTTTTCCCAGATGTGCCAGTTTACTTGCTCAAATAAAGGAGAACTTTGTGAAATGGCTGCTTCAGAGTTTTTCTTCTGAGAGGGGTTTTCTGGAATGCTGACAGTTTATTTCTTAGATTTTTCTCCTGCTTTTATTATTTTATAAGTAATTGAAGGCAGTGAATGTACACAATACTCCTTCCTTCTTCTGTTTTCCCCACAACAACAATTCTGTGAGGTGGGTTGGGCTGAGAGAGAGTGACTGGCTCCAGTCACCCAACCAGTTTTCATGGCTAAGATGGGACTAAATCTTACAATACCACCACCAAACTGGCCCTTTCGGTTCACCAAAATGGTACCCCAGTTGACATCTATCTGATATCAAATTTATTTGAATGTGGAAGTTCCCATCAGGGTCATTTGGGGGGAGATGGAATTAATTCATCTCTTATAGCTGGAGCAGAAGCCATCAAAGGTATGGTTCAGTATTTAAATTTATTGTCAGGCAGGTTTATATCAAAGAAAACTTGACCCAGCTTAAAATGAGAGGAGGAATTCACATTTTGAAGTCTTTCCTCAGAAAGATATAGTCACACAGACATAATTAACTGTTTTGCATTTAATATGCTATATTTTGTTTTAATACATTAGATTTCAGGAGAAAAGTGTCACAAAGTTAAATATATGAATGCTTTCTATGTTATAAAGAATTGCCTTTATTAGAAATCAAATAAAGATTGAGAGAGAATGACTGTAAGTAACACTGGTAAGTGCATTTATTACATACTAATAAGGTAGAAGATCATATAACAGAAACTTCTATTTATATTTTCTATAACATTTTTCCACTTAGTGTATAATAATATGATTTATGTCAAGCTATTGTGCAATTTCCACTGGACTGAGGATTCCCTATGCCTTTGAATAGAAAATCAGGGGCTTCACTGAAGCAATGAACCATTGCAAAAACATTTTAAAACTAAAAATCAACATACAGAATATGAATATTTAAGACCATCTCCCTTTAAACCTTCTACAGTAAGATTAATAGATTAATTAATTGAAATAGACTTAATTCTCCTCCCATTCAGACCCTCTCCTTTTAGATCCTTTCCCATTTCAAGTTGAAATCTCAGTGAAATATGATTACTGAAGTGGTAGATTTAATGAAGTAAAATCAATTTTTAAAACATTACTCTTAATTTCCATAATGGCCTCTCTGATAGTGTACCTCATATATAAAATTAAATATTGGTCTGTCTCTTTCACAAGTACATAATCAAATCAATCAGAATTACAGTCATAGATTGGAGAGAAAGAAATACCTGATCACCACTGTCTGTTAACAAAATAAGACATTGACATACATGAATACATATAGCCTTTCTCATTCCAGAAAAGCCATGTCCTATATGAATTTTTAAAAAACACCCAACATTCCATGACTCATTTCCTCATCATCTTCTCTCTATGAAAAACTATTTTAAAAAGAGTCTACCTATTAGTGAAACAATTTACCCATTACTTTGCCCTGTAATCAGTTTTAAACTGTGTGCAATCAGTATCACAAAAATTATATTTATCATAAGAGCAAAAGGTTATTTAATTGTCTGAACACTAACAAAGGAAACCAGGCCAGACTGACTTTTCAGGGCTCAGGAAATAAAGAAAAAAAGATGAGAGGAAGATCTAACCAACCAATATACTGTATTTCAGAGAGACAAAGACAGCAGAAGGCAAGGATGGAATTTAAGGATGGGGCACAGCGTAGAGAGGCAGAGTAGAAAGAAATATGAGAAAGAGAATGACTGGAGTTTAAGAATGGGAATGGGTAAATGATGAAGAGTGAGACAGAGAGATATGGGTTTTTTGTTGACTGGGATGAATGTTGGAAAGAGGCAGCTATAGCAATTTGGGGAGAACAGGGTGAGACAGAATGGGGGCAACAAAAGGTGGAAAGGCAATGAGGGGTAAAAGTTTGAGGAATATATAGGAGATGAGAGGAGGCAGCAGTATGCATTTATGGATGGGGTTATAATATACAGTGGTGTAATTGCATACAGAAATAATGGGAGTTGTATAAGAACAGTCAAAGCTGGGGAGCAGAATTAAGCATATCATCATGCTGTTGCATTTCCACAAGCACTCCAAGTCCAACACCTTCTGAGTTCTGTTGCTTTTTATCTGACACCAGTTTAGTGTTGAGCTTTAGTTGACTAGATTCTTGTATATAGGCTTGAATAAGTCTTCTATGCTTCAGCCTTACAAAAGTTCTGATTCTACATGCTTCACAGGAGAAATTTCATGGGCTGCTTTTGCCTACCTTTATGTATGAGATGGAACTTTAGAGATGGATGGATGGATGGATGGATGGATGGATGGATGGATGGATGGACGGACGGATGGACGGACAGACGGACAGACAGACAGACAGACAGACAGACAGACAGACAGACAGACAGACAGATGATAGATAATTTAGAGAGAGAGAATCTATCTGAATCTATCTAGTGGAACATGGACTAATCAGGACTAATCCCCTTGAGATAGTAAGGCTATATTATACCAGAAATATAAACAAAGAGACAAGAAAAGGACAGACACTTTTTAAAAACACACACACATTTTTAAGTCAGTGGGCATATTGAAAAGAAGTTATGTAAAAGAGATCAAGTCCTATCCAGCTATCTATTTGTCCATTAAGGTAATAACTCACTAAAAGAAGAATGAGGGAAAAAACCTGGTAAAAGAAAGATCAAATTTTAAAATGGACCAGATTCTGAGCTCTAGCCAAATGTTTTGAAGAAAAAGTCCTGAAAAATAATCCCAGAGTCTATAAAAGAGTAAATTAGACTTGGAAAAGCATTGATATCTCTGTTCAAAATCCCCAGGGCAAGGCTACTATTAAGGGATTGCAAAGAATTCCAGAAGCACTGTTCTCTGTATGTTTTCCTTGCCTTCCTGTGGATACATTTGTTTTGAGTTTGCCTTTTCACCAAGTTTGTCATGCTTGTCTGAGTTACCTCTGCAATGTCATTTGATGGCCGCTAACTGGATTCTTCACTATTTACTGCACAATAAACTCTGTTAATAGAGGCCACTGCCTTCTAAGTAAAAGTCTCTACAAAATATTCTACAAGAAACCAGTGATATAGGAAAACCTGGAAAAGTTATGAAGTTTTAGGAATGTATCTATTATTATTCAACAGAGAAAGGGCACCAATCCTTGACCAGAAGCAGCAGTATAACTAGAAAACCAAAGGATAATTAATTTTTAGATCTATACACTTGTATTTATGAAAATAGCCTAGAAATCAAAGCTACGCTGCTAGCAAAAAATAGCCTCCAGGTATGAGTCACAGCTTACACCTTACCAGTTCATCTCCTGTTAGTGCTTCCTGCTTGTTATGGCATAATGCTTGGGTGCCTATCTCCATGGGAACAGATAAATACAGATGCTTTGAAGTTAAGGCTCAGTGTGAAAGCAGCAGCAGTGCAGCCACTGATTTCAGCATATAGTGCTTGACTAAGGATTTCCTGATCCAGTCAGCTTCGAACAATATTAGATTGCTCTTACACTGGGGAAGACAGCATCTCAGGTCTCCATGTCAGAAACAGAAGGAAAAGCTGCTGCTTCAACATCACATCAGGAAAAAGAACAAGGCAAGGGCATAGAGAAGAAGGCTTAGAAACAGAACTGACACCAGAAACAGGTATAGTCTAGATGAATGATTAATGAAAGTACAGCCTTTGATTTATAAAGGAAAACAACAGAGAACTAATACAAGTAAAGAGAAGAATCATCTATACATGCTAAGTAATGTGCCTCTGAATAATCAGCAGAAGGATCAATGTATCATGAGAGCAGTGGACACATGATTGGAAGCATAGCTTAGCATATAAGAATTTTGGAACAAAAACTTGGTTGTATAAAACAACTGGAATCCCAACACTCTTGTTATCTTCAACATTTGAAACAATGATAGAAAATTAGCTTTCCATGTCCAGTTTCTCTAAGCTGTACATGCAATATTATTTTTATTTTACATCAGATGTTATCTATTTTGAGAATCCTTGATTCTGTAATCTTCTTAATTATTACTTGTGGATGTAATTTTATATTGATAAAGAACAAGCTTTTTTAAAAAAAAATTGTATTCTACCTTTCATCCTCCAATTTGTTCTTACAGCCCTGTGAGGGAAGTTGGGCTGAGGTCAGTGACTAGCCTAAAGTCATTCAATAAGCTTTCATAGCAGAAAGTGGACTTTAAGTTCCTCTATGGACATGGATCAAGCCCTAAGCATTTTATAGAACCACTGGCTCTCACTGTTCTGTTCCAGAATGAGGAGTTACAACTGAAAAAGGCTTTCCACTTTTTATTATATTAGGGTGGAACAATCCACAACATTTATCTTAGTGTACATATATTGACCAGACAGATTCTACAGTGCCTTAAAATTGCTTATCAATTAATATTCAATGCAGTCTAGTGTTCCTTTATTATGAATGCGAGGATAATTTGGTCATTTTTCTCCAAGGAATGAGTCTCTCACACTTCTACATCAATTCTTCTCTGTTGATGAAGACCAGCGTAGCAGCGTAGCCTTTTTCCCTCCATCTTTTGAGAAATCAGACTGTCAGCAAAAGAAAGCAGAAATTTTTTAGACCTCTGATGCTTGGCAGAAGTCAATTCCCAGACGTTATCAGGATAATTTGAAATATGAAATGTTCATTACTTCTTGCCTTTTTGAAAAACTGGTCAGTTGATGTATGGCATCATCAGTATCTCTTGTCTGCCCATTTTTGTTCTGTCTCCTTTTATTACTCCCAACATACTTTCAGTGGGATTTCTATCCCCTAATTTCTGAATTTCTGTGCAAGTTTATTTTTCTGTTGAATTTCTGTTGGATCTTTTTTTCCTTCTCAAACTTTTCAGTGCTAAGTGCCAGTCATGAATATTGGCCACCATGTTTCACTGCTGCCAATAATAATAGGTTGGTCTTCCTCAGGAAGGATCTCTAGTTTTCTTGTCATTTTCTGAGAGTGTTTTAGTGTTGAGACAGTTGAGGTTCTGAAGAGCACCACCTAACTAGCTTCTTTGTTGTCCTAAAACTCTGTCCTTCCTGACTTCCAGACTCTGCTTTCTGCTTTCTTGTCCTTAATCCTTGGGTGTGTATTGGATTATGGGTTTTTGCTGCCCTTCTTCATTTGTTTTAGTTTAATGTCCTCCCGAAGAGATCAACAAAGCATCTGCCAAACATTTCCTTCATTGTCTTTGTAAGCTATAGCCCACCTCCTCCCAGAAATAAAGATAATATAAGCCATGATTGTAAAATAAAAATCCTTCTTGGTGATTTGGTATACAGTACACTTGTGCAATTGTTATTTCCCAGCATCCAATTTTCTCTTTTTTCACCGAGATGCTCAATTTACAAAAAAAAAATTAAAAACTACATGTGCTGCTATTCCTTTACCTTACTTTTCAATGCCTCATAGTCTCTGATCATTCTTTAAAGATCCCTCCTGGCTGTCATTCATTCCACCATGAATTAGGAGGAAAGAATGGTTGCTATGGGTTTGAATAATATTATATAATATAATATTGAATATTATGTCCTTTATGTAAGCAACTAGAAAATCATCTACCTCCTCAATATTATCTTGAGTTGCGTGTGTTTGTTTTTAAGAAGGAATCACACATTGCCACATGTCTTTTTTTCTCAGAGAAACTCAATCGATGGAGGCCAAAGTATCTTCTACAATGATACGTGATATCATTTGTTCAGATGACTGTTGATCATCATTTAGTCCTGAATTTCACTGGCAAGGAGTGTGCCTGATTGTCTTACTTCCACCTGTTTTCCTCTGCCAAAGACAGATTTTCTATTCTGTGATATTATCTTTATTTCCTTGCCTCTTCTTGAGTAATTTCAACTGTCCTGTCCATGAACTTGTTATCTTCATGATGCATTGTGTAATAGAAACTCTCTCCCCAGTTTCCTTCATTTGCTCTTCTAGTTACATTTGTAGCAAGTATACTTTGAGTTAGATTAGGGTGATGCTTCCTCATTGTCTATGCTCCTAGCCAAGATCACACATAAATCTACTCTGTTTGTTTCTTATGTTGTGAACTCTTATAAACTGCCTTCTCTTGGTCAGGATTAGTCTAGACTGGAAAGAGGAAGAATGAAAAAAGGAGGGAATTTTTTTTGCTCAGTGAATAAAGACGATAGTCTTTTATTGTGAGAGTGAGGTGCCAATTATAAGCAGATGGGATTGAATACACACATTTTCACTAGAGATGCTTAAAAATTTCATTAAGTGCCCTTTTTTATACAAGCCTGCCAAATTTGCACTTCTCAAAGTTGATGAAACAGTTATTCTTTGGTATTCACACTTCTACAAATGTTGATGTAAAAGTTCACAGATTAAAAAAAAATCAAAGACATATAAAAAATATGTGTCATAGGATAAATGTATACAAAAATTTAGTCCAGCAGAAGTCTATAAAATAGATTCAGTGTATTCAATGGATCGCTTTTGATATTTTGTATTTTAATAATAGTTTTGAGACTTAGTTCTTAAATTAAACTATTTATTTTATTGTTAGCTGATTTGATAATAATGCCATCAGCACTAAATAATAAATAACTGTACTGGGTGGGATGCAGTAATGTGATGTTTTCAATTGCACACAATTCAGAAATAGGAAGGAACTGGCTTACAAATAAACATATTAAAAATATCCAAAATAAATAAATTTCTCTATTCTTCATTTGTACAAAGTTTGGTTCTTGTTCCAAATTTTGTATTTTAGTCAGTTCCTCTTCTATTATTTTTCATCGTCTCTCAGATATATGTGCTATATTCCATGACATTTTGGAGGCCCCTTAATCTCCAATATTGGGGTTTGGGGATGTATTTGGGAGCTGCACAACAGAGAAAGGAACAAGAAAATTGTAGCATATAGAAAAAGTTCCATTCACACAACTCAGGATGTAGTCTTATGAAATGGAAAATTTATTCCAGAAGCTATTCCACCACTGAATATCTGGTTTGAAACTATTAGCTGCCAATTCATTTTGGACTTCCTGCGAGAGAAGATTTTTTCTTCTCAAAATCATATTGAAAAAACTAAAATCTGTTGTTATGCTAATGAATTGCCTCTCTTCTCTTCCAACAATATGGGGATCTAGGAAAGAAATAACTGAACCTTGAGAATGAAATGAGTAGCAATTATGATATTAAAAGCAGGGTGGGGCTGTGAAATGCAACTTTACAAAAGGGCATTCTCACATGGAAATTCATCTTGAAATACTTTGGATTTATGATAAAGCTCTTCTGGGTATTTCATTAAAAGAATTCTACATTCCCATCTACCTGTAAAAACGCTGTAGGTCATTCCTATTTCCAGATGGATGACTGACACTTAATTACTACTGACTACAATTTAGTAGATGACCTTTTAGAAATAAAATAGTTCTTGAGAATTTTCTGAAAACCTCCCTTATGGCCCAACATCTCTATTTCCATGAAAGTAACTCAGCCCCCGCAAACCAAGAACAATATTAGTCTCTAAAATGGGTGGAGTTTCCTACTAAACCTATTGTCTCTCATGGGACATGTTGTCTATAATTATAAAGACAGGCTGTTTCCCAGTATTTGCAATTATTGCTTCAGCATACAATACAGAGTGAAAGTTCATTCCTCTATCCAAGAAATCAAATGCTATTACAACTAGTAAAGTTGACTTCCAAGAAAATATGCTGAAGCTTGAAGTTTCATAGTTACAGCCTTTAGAATGTAGTCATTCCAAAAGAAACAAATAAAGCTAACTGTAGTGCTTTCAAGTGAGTAGAAAGTAAGAATATATAGCAGGTATTTCCATGAGTTATCATTACCACTATTATTTACATTCCTTCTCTTTCGGATAAGAACAAGATCATAATCATAATATCTCCCTTTTCTGGCTGCCCCTTGGTCAATTTTAGCTCAACAACAATCCTGTACAATTTATTTTGTTAAGAAGCAATGACTGACCCAGCATCACCACGGATAAAATGGGTTAGAATCTGGAAACACCTAAAATACCACACTTCTTCCTCCTTACCAGTGGTGAAATCTAATTTTTTTTACTACCAGTTCTGTGGGCGTGGCTTGATGGGCATGGTGTGGGTTGGTGGGTATGGCAGGGGAAAAATACTGCAAAATCTCCATTCCCATCCCACTCTGGGGCCAGCCAGAGGTGATATTTGCTGGTTCTCCGAACTACTCAAAATTTCTGCTACCAGTTCTCTGAACTGCTCAAAATTTCTGCTACCAGTTCTCCAGAACCTGTCAGAACCTGCTGGATTTCACCCCTAAGGAGAGGCTTTTTAAGAGCAGAGAAACAAAAATCTGTTATATAGCTCATTGGTCAGCATCATTATCCCTTCTAGCAACTGTCACTAATGACTAAAACTACTACCAGGTAGATCTACTTTGTATAAATCTGCACAATCTGGGCATGGCAGCAAAGGGTCCCTTTTCTGTATTTTTGCTGCCATTTAGTGGCCATTTGAATTTGTGCAGCCTGGATTTTTATTTTTATTTTATCAGAAGCAGTTGGAATCATATTATATGAGAAAGCAGCATTGCTCTGACACTGCCCTTGAGTTAAATACAGTATTGTCAGCCTAATTTTCTGTCTTTAGCAACATTTTTTTTTTAAATGAAAACATTCCCATCAGAGCTGTGCATCATCATCAACAGTGTTGTTCTGGGCTAAAAGGAAAGATGGCTACTGACTGGTATCCTTTAGAGAGAAATATTGAATCTCTTAATCTCACTTCAAGAGAGTTCTAGTTCTCCGTTGCCCTTTAACATTAATGTTTATTTGATTTAGTTACATGACAAACTGCTGAAGCACTGCTCATGTTAACACAGTGTACCAAGTTGTGCTTACAACCATTGAAAATTTAAACAGGAACGCAATGAAACAAAATTCCTCTATTTAAACTACATTTTTTCCAATCTCCTCAGTCTATATGCCTAGTCAGATGGCCACATTAAGAAACTAACCACGGGCCTCTGAGTTGCCAGAAAAGTTATGCCTGAATAAAATTTGCTGTCTCAATTGTCAAGCTCTATTTTGCCAACGTAATATGGCTGGGTGATAAATGTTGCTCTTACTGTTTGGATGAAAGGTAGATTTAGGAAAGCAATTGGTCAATTTTCCTAGCTTCATTTCCCATCCTACCAAACACTGCTTTCTAGTACGGAAGCTATCAGCAACCATTCCCCAGGGCAGGAACAGGGCAGGATTAAGCAGGGGCCTGGAATAGGACACTTGAGCCACCAATCAAATTGCCTAATAGTTTGCACCTGCTCTGGGCTTGGCTTTGTCAATTGGGCTATTTCTGAATGTGAATCAAGCAGTCTTTTGAAAGAGCATTAAATCCTGAGTATGGGGTGAACCTGGAAGCAGAGATTGATAACAATTTCCAGGTCACCTAGGGCTGCAAGAAAAATAGCAGTATTGACAAGTTAAGTCCTGTCCTAAGAGATGGCAACACCTAGAATGAAAGAGGTGGAGGAATGAAATAGGCAAACGGTATTCCTTTTCTCCAAAATAATAGAAACAGTAGAAGTAGTATGTCCACAAAAAACCTAATTGGCAGAAGCAGAAAACCTATAACCACCCAGTGTTGACAGGACACAGCTGGAATAATCTGGGATGATATGACTCTTTCCCAAAAGCTGAAAGGAAATCCTCTTAATTCACCCTATGATCAAGGATATTTCTTATGCAAGATTCCTTATTATAGGAAAGCTCTGAAATTTAGTTTAACAGGATATGCTCCTGCATTCTTCTGAAAGCCTACTTTGAGGTGCTTTTTTAAAGTTTATTTTAATTTACAAGCTAGTATGGTAGCCAAGTGCATTTCTAGTTTAAACTGCTATGATGCCAAAGTGCATGTAGATCTGAATTTAAGTTTCAAATCAATGCTGTTTTGTCCATTGCAGAAATCTACCAACAACCCTTTTGGGATTTCTGACCCCTTTTTTTGCTGTTTTGCGGGCTTGGGGGAATTTAACAGACCAAATGAATTCTTAAGCATTGTAGGTGCATAAAGAACCCATTCCATCCCTTAAAATTCCTGAAAACATCTCTCTGTCAAAATTGGTCTCCCAACTTTCTTCACATGTTAGGCAATATTTGGTAGAGTCCTTGAGCCAATGATAGTTGCTGTTCTGATCTCTTATTACCTCAGGAAGAAGCTGCCCAGTGGGTGACATAAGAGGAGGAGGCCCGCCAACTAAGGAAACCACCCCATTGCAGTCCACAGTGCTGTGCATCTTTCCATTTGCTGGAAGGATAGGCATCACCCTAGATGATCGGCTGGCCTGACTGATGGTACTGTTGCGACGCTCACTGTGCCGGTGAGGAACAAAGAGGGAATCTCTCCTACTCTCGTTGTCTTCAAAAGTGCTGTGCTCATCGTCAGCAAAATCATTCTCTGATCCAAGATCCTTTGCTCGGCCTCTGAAGCTGAAGAGACTCGTTTTGCTGCTGCGCCTGCGGGAAAACAGCGATCCGCGGATGCTCAGCAAAGACTGTAAGGGAATGCAAGATCAGAAACATCCATAAACAGATTGAAAGGCGATGGGAAAATTAAATATCCTTCTTAAGTATAAGGAAATGAATGAACAGAGATATTTTTGGGTCTCTCAAGAGTACAGGAACAACTTCCATTTTTTTTAAATTAAATAAATATTTATTAAATAATTTTTAAATTATCAATACTATTTCTCTTGACTTTACATTCTATATGTAATAAATCATAAACAGTCCTTCTTTGACGGAGATGGGCAGTTCAGAAATGTGAAAAATAAATTAATAAAACCTCGACTTATCCCTGCTTGCATCAACTTGGCATTTGCTTTATTGTGCAAACTGAAGGTTGGTATTTTGTGGGACCAGTCAAGCCCCCCACCCCCTTTTAAGAGACCACTGGTCATTCCTGGAGCTCTCTAGCATTCACTGTTCCTCCTCTTTGCAGCTGATGCCTTGCTATTTACTTTTTCTAAGCAAGCAGGAAATAAGGCTAGAGAAACACAAACAAGAATGGTAAAAATTGCCAGGAGATTGAGGCCTATTCTTCTTATTTAAGATGTTTCCCAAATAATTTCTTTACAATTTACTCAGTAAGTTTTTTTTCTTGAGGCTTGCACAAAAATTGATAAAGAACATAGAAACGAATTCTAATTCTACACAATTACATACCAAAAAATAACCAACTAAGAAGACCCATGAGAAGAAAAAGGGAAATAAGAAATCCACAATTTTATTGAAGCATAGCCAATAAAGCAGTGGTTCTCAACCTGTGGGTCGGGACCCCCTTTGGGGGTCGAACAACCCTTTCACAGGGGTCGCCTAAGACCATTGGAAAACACATATTTCCGATGGTCTTAG
>JANHFM010006608.1:37974-49129 GCA_032468115.1 Grayia smithii
GGAAGGAAGGAAGGAAGGAAGGAAGGAAGGAAGGAAGGAAGGAAGGAAGGAAGGAAGGAAGGAAGGAAGGAAGCCATAAAGCAACTTATGAAAAGAGTGTTTGTATTTTGGCACAGAGACAAGCCCCAGCCTTACAAAGGAATCACGGGGTGGAATTCCCAGCCCTCATGAATTTATCCTGATGAAGGAAAGAAGGGGATTTTCTAAAGGCAGCTCCCCTCCTCCCACGAGCCAGGCTGGATCGAGCACAGATGCCCTCCACGGTCAGCTGGAGGTGGCCAAATCTTGAGGAGGGGGCTGTTCACCGCCAGCTTCTTCTTTGGGGGGATTTAGCTGTGTCCACCAGGCTGCAGAGAAACAGCCAAGGCAAAAATAGTCCAAAGAAACTTTCGAGGTGCCTCTTTTCACTCTTTCTTTTTCTTCTTTTTGATCCCCTTTTCCTGTAGTTGCAGCTGCTATAATGGACCCACCGAGAAGGGAAGCGCCTGCTG
The DNA here is from genome assembly GCA_032468115.1 of Grayia smithii. Taxonomy (NCBI): domain Eukaryota; kingdom Metazoa; phylum Chordata; class Lepidosauria; order Squamata; family Grayiidae; genus Grayia; species Grayia smithii. The sequence goes on from JANHFM010006608.1 coordinate 38,466, forward strand.
CTTCAGCTGGAGTCCCGACCCAGTGAGGAGGGGGCTCCGCTTCGGCACGCCCCTTTGCAGTAGCTGCAACCAAGAGGAACTCTGGATGGAAGGGACCAAGGAGGAGCCCAGCACCCCCCCTCCCGGGCCCTGTCCTCCCCCCGTCCCTCCCCTTTGCAATAGTACTTCTACTGTGAATGGACCTGGTCTTGCCAGCCTCGCCTCCCTCTTTGCTCAGGCCTTGGCAACTTCCTTGCAAGCTGACCCCAAAGGGCACAAGAGCCCCAACTACCCTGATGCCCAGCTCCTGGGAACCTTCCTCTGCCACCCTTCTTCCCCTCTGGATTTCTTCCATTCCAGATTGGTGCAGGAGCCACCACGAACATTTTGTTTTCCTGGTTATTCCATTCCTCTTTGGAAGGGTTTCCTGAACCGGTTCAGGAGAGAAGACAAACTCCAGTTTGGGTTTTGTAATCCTCCTCCTCTTCCTGACCCTTCTTAACCCAGGAGCTGTACCCGAGACTGATCCAGCTGGCATCTACCTAGACTTGGCCACTGACCCAACCTGTCCACTCCCAGCTCTTCTGGAAGAGAGCCTTGAGGACTTTGGAAGGGACATCGGATGGCTGGAAGTGACCGACAGGCACGTGGTGGTCGGCACGTCCCGAGAACATTTGCTGGGGTCTCTTTCTCTCCAGCAAAGAGAACAGACTCTGGCCCCGGATGGGTCGTTGCCAGGAGAAAAGCGTTCCGAAGTCCATGGCTCCCTTCTCTTTCTCCTGGCTCAGAATGCTGGACTGCTGGAGGTCTCCAGGTCCACCTTCTCTGTTTTCTGATCTGATCAACTTTTTGCCTTCAGCAAACCTCATGGTGTGTGTGCGTGTGCGTGTGTGCGTGTGTATGTGTGTTTTCTGTATATAGATGTGATCCGCGTGTACAAAGAAGCACCCCGAAACCTTTTGGGGGTAGCAAACAAGGTTGCATCGCTTGAGTTCGTTTGTGCATTTTTGTTTTGCTTTTGTCCTCCTTCCCTCCAGCTCCTAGCCTGGCCCTGACATGTCATTTGCCTTCTCACCCCTCCATGTCTGGCTTGCACCCCACCCTGTGCCCCACATTCAAACCAGGAAAGCCAGTGACCCCTTTTAGACCAGCGTTTCTCAAGCTTGGGGACTTCAAGGCGGGTGGACTTCCAGAATTCTGGAAGTTAAAAGTCCACCTGTCTTGAAGTTCTCAAAGTTGAGAAATACTGGGGAATTCTGGGAGTTGAAGTCCCTGTGTTGAGAAGTTCCCAAGGTTGAGAAACGCTGGGGAATTCTGGGAGTTGAAGTCACATGTCATGAAGGTCCCAAGGTTGAGAAACGCTGGGGAATTCTGGGAGTTGAAGTCCACCTGTCTTCTTGTTGAGAAACACTGAGGAATTCTGGGAGTTGAAGTCCCTGTGTTGAGAAGTTCCAAGGTTAAGAAACGCTGCCCTTGTGTTGAGAAGAGACAAACAGCAAAAAGCTCTTTATTGGAACCTTGCTGAGAGTAATAATCTGTGATTTCACCCCCCTTTTGACTTTGGGGGAGCAGTGAAACAAAGTGCTTGCTTCCCATTTAGCCGGAGGAAAAGAAACTGGGTTCTTTGAGATTAGCAGAATTTATTAAGGTGCTGTGCTCTTCCATCCATCTTGATGGCCACTGAAGCCAGCTCACCTGGTCTGAGAGCTCTGGTGCATTACAGGTAGATCTTGACTTAACAACTGATCGCGTAGTGACATCCGTTGTCACTTTGAACGATGTCCTCAGAGCTGCTTACGACTTGATTTTGAAGTTCTGACGTCCATCCTTTTCCCAGTTACCTGATTATATTTGGGCCACTTGGTAACTGGCCTGCATTTATGGCTGTTTACCCCATGGTCACGTGACCACAATTTGTGATATTTCTTGTTGGGAACAGGCATTTACTTCCAGTTTCAGGCAAAAAGCCCCACCCAATGGGTATAATGGGCTTATTTAACAATTGTGATGTTTGTTTAATCCTGGCTTCCTGACTTCTGACATGCCTATGGCTATCAGGGACCTTAGTAGGCTATGAATGTTCTTGTCCTCAGCCATCTGCTCCCCTCACTGCCCTCAGGAGTTGTAGGATCCCATCAAAGCTTTCCTACAATGGATCTCTCCTAGTATGATATGACTACAATGCCCAGAATCCCTAAATAGGCTAGGCAAACCAACCTCGACATCTCTTCCTGGGTTTGGTTGAAGTGGTGGTGGCAGAAAAGATGAAGCTCTCTTGACCCACAATCCTCAGCTTCCAACTTGCCTCCTGTCACAGAGCATACGTCAAGCCACATTTTGTAGCTTACTGTGAAGTGTGAACCTGAAGGGAATGCCTTTCAGAGTAGTGGTTACGGGGGCTCTCTCTTTGGGGTTCCAACAACACCAGAAGCCATAATGCACCCATGTCCGTTGTTGGCACTTGTGCAGTTTGAAGCAAGTTTTTTAGCTGGAGGCATTTCGCAAACCCAGCCAGAATCCCAAGCAAAACAGAAGCATAGCTTCTGTAGACAGTATTGTCCCACCTTGCTAGGAGCTGGTAGAACAGAGCCTGTCCTTGGGGATGACCCCAGACAATGAAGTCCAACAAGGGCAGGAGGAGAACTTCCACAGGACAACATACAACTCTAATTGATGCACTTCTGGACTTCACAGGGCTTGCCCCAATCCAACAATGCCCTTGGTTACTATGAGCTTTGGGGGAAGCATCCAGAACCCTCCAGGGTTTACCATCCAAGACCATCAAGATCCTTTCCAAGGTAGAGAAGAGAACCTTATCTCGAAGAGTTCTTGAAATGGGTTTGACTGGAAGATTTTTATTGGTTTATCATTTGTAAGGCACCCATAGTCACTTAGGTGAGCTGGGCAGTGTAGACATTGGATGGATAAATCAATCTTGGGCAACCCCAAGCTGTATATTAGGTAGGGTGGACAGGGACTTACTCTTGGTGGCCTCTAGAAGACTGAAGGAGGTGGTCTTGAAATTTGATTGATAAGTAAAGAAAGAGCAAATCACGCTTAGGCAACCCCAAGCTGTATGTTGGGTCAGGGTGGAAAGGGATTTACTCCTGGTGGCTTCTAGAAGATTTTGAAGGAGAAAGTCTAGATCAGACTCACTCTGATGGTTAACCTGGGAAGGTAGCAATCAAAGGACACCTGAGTTGCATAACGTGTATATATCTTCCCCGGCTCCCAGGAGAGTGCTGTACAATCCACTAAGAGGGGGAGCCCCTCACTGCCACCCCCACCTCCACAGCATTAAATCTGATGGGGCCACCTCCCCTCCCTCCCTCATCCGCTTGGTTTTCTGTTGTCGCTGTGAAAGAGCAACAATTCGCACTGCCCTCTGCTTGTAAACCTTTCTGTACACGGTACTCTGTGCGCGTCGCCCGCTGTCATCTCCGCTACGCTGTCCTCGCGGCATGCCCCTCAAGGTTTGCTGGCAGAGGAATGCCCGTTTCAGAAGCACACCTTCAGACGGCAGGCGGAAGACACCCCCATTCTCCCCCCCCTCCCCCCCGTCCTCGTCCCCACAATTCCGGCTCTCTTTGAATGGAATCTTGTACATAATGACTGTAAAATGGCAAACATGTGTGTATTATATATATTGCCTCATTCTATAGTGTATATATATGTATACATATACATATATATAATATATATGAAAGATGTAAATGTTAAAACTAGTGTTCTTATTTAGTATATTGCTTCACACTGAAGATTGTGTGTAACAAGCTGTTTCTAAAAGAAGTTTATTTTCCTTAAGAGTTAAAAAAAAAAAACAAAGAAAAAATCAGGTCATTGCATTCAGAACACCAATAAAGATTCAGCAATTGTTTTGGACATTTGGTGAATTCCCTAATCACCTATTTTTCAGCCCTCTCCTTGCGGGGGGCGGGGTTTGGAGATCAGATCCATGCAGAGGAAAGAGATCACCATCCCTTGTAGATTCCCAGAAGCTCCACACAGCAGGACCCTTCAAGGATTCTTTGCCGGTAGAAGTAGGGTTGAAACCCACTCAACATCAAAAGATGTAGACATGTATGGGGGCGATACTGGTGGACATTTCCAATAGAGTTGGGCTTGTGATGGTCTGGATCTTATAATTTGCTAAGATAATGGTTGAGTTTTCACATCACCCTGAGCCACAAAATGTTCCACCCCTTCTCTCCTTGCCAAAGAATGTGTTGTGTGAACCCTCTCGACAGTTGTGGAGGCTGTTTCTGCAGTGCAGTGCATTTGTCACCTGTGTGGATAAAATGTAGACATATTTTAGAAAGCACCAGAGATGATGGCAGGATTAGCAATCCATTTCCACCAGCATCTTGTGGTTTGAAGGATGCAACCACCATATTAGTGCCGTGTGTGACCCGTGTAGTCAGTGCGAAGGCATTTTTAGGAGTGGTCATTGCTCAACATAAAGATCTACTTAACCATCTTGATGGACTCTTGTGAGGCCAACCCTACTGTTGAAATGAGTGAAGTGTTTTCCCAGTGGGAGGTCAGTTCAACATAACATAAGACCAATAACAAATCTTAGCTCTCTGGAGATGTTTTCACACTAACAAAATACAAATGCTATCTTCACAGAATATGCCACACTCAGATCATATGATTGAATGAGATTGAAATGCTCTGAAAAACCTGCCACACTGAGTGCTGTCTGATCCATCTTTTCCTCAAGTTCTGTATGATGTTGAAACCGATTCTTTGAAATGTCCAAAAGAATCTTACCCACCAGCCCAATTCAGATATGAGAGTTGCTTCATCATTTTGGATCCCCGTTCTGGACTCGAGTCCTGCTGGATTGAATCAAACCCAAATGTCATGGTTCTGAGGAAGAGGCCTCCAAAAAGCTTTCAACTGGGGTAGGAAGAAAGCAGGTAGCTCCCTCCCCTACCTTCACTGCCTCATATGTGCATGGTTGTCACCTAGAGCACAGAAGAACTCTCTGTTGGTACATTTTAGAGTAGACAAAAGAAGAACTTGACCAACTGAAGCAGGGTGGGACATCTGGGAGACTACAAATCTGATGAGCCAAACCAGAGGTGGCCCCCATGGTCTTCACAACCCTTGAAGACCTCACCAATCAACATGTCCGGGAGAGGACAGCTTTTGTAGAGCTGGAGAGAATTCATCAATTTAAGAGACCAGCCAAGCTATTCCCACCATCCTTTGTCCGTCTTCTCCTGCTCCAATTAATGTCCAGACAAGGAGATATAAATAAGTAGCTGTTTTATTTTATCATCTGTACAAAAACCCTCCCCTGATACTATGAAAATAACTTTTGAAAGGAAGAACCATGGCTGAGCAGGGGTGCATCTTGGCAAGGGAGGACAGTGAGGTGAATGCATCACCTCCCACAAGTGACGGGCAGCAGTAGAAACCCTTCAGCTCCTCCACCAACCCTGACCCTAACCCTCTGGATGGTCTTATCAACCACTATGGTGGGTCCCCCAAACTACAGTATGGGGTGGAAGTGGGAAGAAGGTTAGGTTAGAGTAAGAAAAGGGGCTGTAGCTTTCAACAGATAGCTTTCCAAAGGGTGAAACAACAGAGATTCCTCATGATGTCTGCCTTCTATTTTCCTTCTAGAAACATTTTCTAAAAATCCTATTAAGCTGTTTCATGGAATGTCCTTCGCCATTTTTTTAAAATGTAATGCAAAAGTGGACTTCTCCACCTGAGTCCACCTTAAGAGAAGAGGAAATATTGTCCTCTTTTCAGCCCACTGCTTTCCAACAGCAACAGTTGATATGTGAAGAGGTGAGAAATTTTACGCAACCACAAGGGTTGCAGGTCCACCATGACTGAAGCTCACACAAGACCAGCAGAAGTTTACAGTGAATTAACTCCCAGGCCCTCAAGGGATGGGGAGAAATGATCAAACTCCAAGCAATTCACAACAGATCAGATGGACCACCTACCCGTCCCTACCAGCCTGGGCTCTGTTGAAAAGCTTCAGAAGAGATAGAGGGACATGGAGGGACATGGATCACCAGCAAAGAGGGGGAGGAAGTCAAGCGGTGGTGGGGAGTAGCTGGGGAGGAATGGAGTTGACCGTGAAAGATGTAAGGGCAAAGCCATCATCTGTTGGACAGATGAAGTGAGAAATGAAGGGCTGGTTGGTCTCCAAAAGATGAAGAGAAACTACCCTGCCCACCAAATGCACCCTGATCACGGGGAGTCTAAAATCCAAGAGACTCACAAGAGTTGTGAACACACCCTTCCCCTGGGAAGAGTGGGAAGCCAGCCAGGTCCACCCAGTTCTGCCATGCTGGGTTGTCCCGTTCAGACGCAGAAGAAGAAAAGAGCTAGATGAGCATCCTTGAGGAACCAGAACTGCCTCAGCAGGGAGAGTGAAAGAGAGTCACCACTGCCAGGCTCTGCCAGGCCTCCCTGCCACTTTCACCAGCACTGCCACAAGCCACGCTGGTGGGGCCACGCCGGGCCTCCACCCTCCTTCCTAGGAATCTTCCAAATCTCTAGCTGGAGGTGACAGTGGAGCCACTGCTGAGACGGACAATCATCTGCTGGCATTCATGGAAAGTCCATTTGTCGCCCAGCTTCTCCAGGGAGCGGGCGGCCTCGGCCAGCATGCCCCCCCTTTGGCCTGGCCCCAAAAGCAATGCAGGGGGGAGGTAGGAGCAGGCCAGTTGCAAGGCTTCTGCTTGTTCCCTGGCGGTGGGGCGGCTCTCTTGTTCACCAGCTGGGAGGGAAGAAAGAGGGGAAATCACGGTGTGTGAGTTTAGACCACCTTGGTGCCTCTGTAGCACCCATCAATGGGTATTGGCCCACAGCCGCATTTTTAAAACCCCATGCCCACCATCAGAAGACCTCCTGAAGCTTGCAGGTGCTCACCTCCTTTGGTAGTAGAAGGTCCTCTCCTGCGGAGGCTTCGGTCAAGCAACTGATGGGTCCGAGTGGGGCTGGCTCGGGTCATCAGTCGGGCAGTTGCCTCATGGAGGAAGACCTGGAGGAAGAGGTGGAAAAGTTAACTCCCATGACAGCTTTTCCACCTCACCCAGAAATCTCTCCCCCCCCCCCCCCCATCCTTAGGACAGTCGTGTCCTCAGAAGCCAACTCAATCCAAGTGTTGAACCTGGGCCATAATTTGGGATTGAAGGAGGCCAACAATGGAGAACCCTCAAGGACAGGGGTCTCCAACCTTGGCAACTTTAAGCCTGGAGGACTTCAACTCTCAGAATTCCCCAGCCAGCTTTGCTCTCCCCTCCCTTTCCAACCCAGAAATCTGACCCATATTTTATTCACAGGAGCATCAGAAAGCTTCTACCACCTTCCCCATCCTCCTGGAGCACTTTTCAGTGGTTCAGAGGTCACTTTAAAGGAAGGACACCCGGTGCGCCGCCATTCACCCTGTGCATTGCAGGCTGGTCCGCTTGCGCCAAGCGCCGGAGGGTGCTGAGATCCTGTTGAAAGCCACGCAGCTCGAGGGCGGATGCCTGGTAGCGGGCTCTGTGGGGGGGGGCCCCCTGCATCTGCTGCTGCCAGAACCTGGTGCGAGTGATCAGAAGCAGGTCACACAAAAGGAACTGCACTGCCTGAAGGGAAAGAGAGAGAGAGAGAGAGACACAAAGGAAGGTTGTGGATGGAGGGTGGAAGAGCATAAAGATGTGGCTTCCCACAAGTCACCTGGGCTGGGGGAAAAGGGGTCTGTGTGTGTGTGTGTGTGTGTGTGTGTGTGTGTGTGTGTGTGTATGTGCACCCCGTCTTCAGAACTAGAGAGGTCCTGCTTCTGTCACCTCTTAGCAGGCCCTTCCGCTGCATGGGTGCTGCCCCAGGGCTGCACTGAAGGGGCATTGCACATCTTCACCTGCACATGCAATGCAACTACAATGCACCACCGACACAGCCATAGTGTCTTCCACATCGCCATCTCCTGACTGAGATGGGACTCTCCACCCTGTGTTTCCCTCTCCGCCTTTGATCCCACCCTTCCCATGGGCTCCCCTGATTCCAAGCTCCAGCCTCAGAGGGCAAGGGAGATATCGTAGGGGCAGGAACCTGCCATGCGCAGGCCTGAGAGAACTGTTGTATCAACCCAGATCTGGCACTTCCACCAAGAAGAAGGCCCAGGAGCTGTTGACTTGGCGCAAGTCCTTGACTTGGGAGGCAAGGAACAGAATTAACCCTTGAGCACAGCTCAGTATTCCCGTCTGCAAATCTTTGGTGGGTCTCTGCTTTTGTTTCTGGTCTAAAGTAATGAGAGGACTCGGCCCTAAGTTGTGTCCAAATGTGGATAGCAGGTGGGCCCGTTCCTAAGTAAGAGGTCCTGTGCCTGGAGAGCTGGGATTTGCAGCTGAGAAACCTAAACGTCATTCACCGGGATGGTGGAGCTCTTGCCAAAGATGAGCCAGAGGTTGGTGAACAGATGGATCAGATGGACCGTTCACCAGTTTCTGGTACTTCACTCACAATGAAAATGGACCAAGAGGAAGGTTATGGATCGGCCCAAAATCACCCTGTTTGCTTTGACCATGTTGAAGCCCATCCCTGGTTTAGTCCAACAGCCACATTCAGAGTTCCTCTCTCCAGTTCTGCAACTCCCAAGAGATCCTCCGGAACTTGAGAGCCCTCCGGTTCCACTGACACCAGGACATCCCATGTGCAACGTACTCTGTCAATAGCACTTGGAGTTGCGTTCCCACCCAAGCTGTCTCGCAAATATTCTCCAGCTTTGTCGCACTGTCCTGGGCTGCTGTCCTCTTTGCCCAGCACCCGGGCTGCCTTGAAGGTGTGCAGGGCCGCACGAGGAAGAGGGTTCCTGCAGTGAGGCAGAAGAACAGACAGATTTCAAACTCATCCAGGTGTGAAAACATCCATCTTGGGAGCCACACCGCAATGGTCTGCAAATCCCCAAAGTTGCAGACGACGTTTCTGATATCCAAGATGGTGCAGGTATCTAACATGTGCTACTTTACAGAAGCCAGAAGAATGAAAGTCAAATGCTACGCTCCCCTTTTTGTCACCCTACAAATTCTGCAAGGTCTGAGAAAGTAAGGAAAGTCATGTGGATCTAAGATACATTCAGCTTTCTTCTATTAACAGAATAAGAGAGCTGGAAGGGACCTTGGAGGTCTTCTAGTCCAACCCCCTGCTCAGGCAGGAAACCCTCCACCACTTCAGACAAAGGGTTGTCCAACATCTTCTTAAAAACTTCCAGTGTTGGAGCATTTATAACTTCCGGAGGGAAGTCGTGCCACTGATGAATTGTTCTCACTGTCAGTAAGTTTCTCCTTAGTTCTAGGTTGTTTCTCTCCTTGATTAATTCCACCCATTGCTTCCTGTCCTGCCTTCAGGTGCTTTGGAGAATAGTTTGACCCCTTCTTCTTCGGGGCAGCCCCTGAGATATCGTAACATTGCTATCATGTCTCCCCTAGTCCTTCTTTTCATTAAACTAGACATACCCAGTTCCTGCAATTGTTCTTCATATGTTTTAGCCTCCAGTCCCCTAATCATCTTTGTTGCTCTTCTCTGCACTCTTTCTAGAGTCTCAACATCATTTTTACATCGTGGCGACAAAAACTGAATGCAGTATTCCAAGTTAGGCAAGGAAATACCTGCAAGGAAACAGTCAAGATCAAAGAGCAATAAGAACTCTTTTTTTTTCACAGCAGCCAATGGAATTTTCCTAGGAGGTAAGGCAAGATTTGCTTTCCTGTCTAAGTAATAAAAGCTCATGCTTGGTCTTGCATCTCTTCAACTGATGTAACAAGTGCTTTATGGTGTAATTGGAAATGAGTCCCTCTGTACTAGAACTATGTATATCTTTTTTTAAAAAATGAAGATGGCAAATTAGGGAAACATGCAATAAATTATTTATTTGCTACTTTTCTGTTTTATTTATCTGATTATCTAAAGGGTGATTTCCTCTCTCCTGATCCAGCAAATTGGAAGAGATGAGGCATTATTTCCTGACTGTTTCTAAATTGAGCTGTGAGAGGCACAGTCTTGAAAATCAGCAAGCTGATTGTGAGACTCTTTGAATTGGTTGAGTATCTTTTTATGCTTGTTAAGCATGGGTCACCTTAATGCCAACTGACTGTGAAACCAGCTTCATTGGCTAATGTTGTTCTTTTTCTATCAAAATGAACAGCCCTTGAAAGAGACAGTGGGAACAGAATCCTAAGACCATGGACTCATTATTTGTTGATCCAAATAATGACTGCAGTGATGGGTGCACAGTGCTTTTAATGAGGATGTCAGGTAAAGTGCGACAAGCATGGTAAACAGGAGGGTTGCCTTGTCTTTTCATTTCACTTATTGGTTTTCTCCTCCTGGCAGACTCCTAAGTTCCTCTTCAGAAAGAAAGGGGGAAAAAAACTTGGTTTTCTGTCAACTCTTAGATGTGAAAATGAACATCTTACAGCTCTGCGCTGATTGCACAGGTCTACGATGAAAAAGCTGTTTGATTATTTTCATCTAATTTCCATGTATTTTAGTGTGCTGAAAATAAATAAAATATTGAAAAAATTCCTAGACGTCATGATTTGCCAAAAAAATGCAAAATTGTCTTTAAATTTATCAATTTTTTTTAAAAAAATGGTATTTTTTATATTATGGGTTTTTACCCAAATTTAAAGTCCAACTTACTATTAATTAATTCACATAAGTGCATTTAAGAT
>JANHFM010006609.1:5879-18707 GCA_032468115.1 Grayia smithii
CTTCTCTCCCTCCCTCTCTCTGTGTGTCTCTCCCTCTCTCTCTTTCCCTCCCTCCCTCCCCCCCTTTCTTGTCTCTGTTCTTCCAATTTCTACTGGCCAAAAGGAGCCTCCTCCTCCTCCTCCTCCTCCTTCGTCTTCTGCTGCGGTCGCAGCCGTCCCGGATGGCGGCTGGGGCTGGATGGTGGTCCTGGGGGGCTTCGTGCAGTCGGCCCTGGTCTTTGGGGTGATCCGTTCCTTCGGCGTCTTCTTCGTGGAGTTTGTGGCCCATTTCGAAGAATCTTCCGGTTCCGTCTCCTGGGTGGTGTCGCTGGGCATCGCCGTCCTCCAGTTTGCAAGTAAAGGAAATGGCGGTGGGCAGGGGTAGTGGTGGGAGCATGAAGCATGGATTCCCCCAGTAAAACTGGAACAAGTTTAAGTGTGCAGGTAGTCCTCGACGTACGACCAGATTTTCCGTTGCTAAACAAGGCGGTTCTTAAGCAACCTCTCTTGCCACAGCTGATAAGCACACAGCAGTTGTTAAGTGAATCACGGGGTTGTTAAATGAATGTGGCTTGTGACATTGGCGTTGCTTGTCAGATGCCATCTGGGGAGGTTACAAATTATTATTATTATTATTAATTAAATTTATTTGCCGTTCACTTCGTTGCAAAGCGAGTCTGGGCGACTCACAGACTCATGGCCATCACGTGACCTTGGGGGGGAGGGCACAACTCACATCACCTCCCATGATGGTCCCGTGATCAAAATTTGGTCGCCTCACTCATATTTACGACGGGGTCCCGCGATCCCCTTTGGTGACCTTCTGACAAGCGACGGGGTCAGCCTGATTCGCTTAATGACCGGATTTCCCACTTCACAACTGCGGCGTCTCACTGAACCACGGCGGCGAAAAAGATCGTAAAATGGATCCGAACTCTCTTAAGCCCCGTCTCGCTTAGCGACAGAAATTGGGGTCGCAAGTCAAGCACGATCCATATAACATTAGGCGCAGCATCGCGCCCGGGACAAACATCAACTGCTGGTCCAAATATGGAAAACAGAGACATTGTCTTCTTCTCTGTTTTGGAAAACGAAACCTTTTTTCTGTTCGGGAGTTCTAGTATTTCTCGAAAGCGCCTAGTAGCTCTCGCTGGCGCCTAATTGGGGAAATGTAGCTGAGCGGGTTGCTGGGTGAGTGGGCTCAGAGATCTCCTAATAAGCTCTTGATGCTGGTGTCTCACCCAGGTCCTCTGGGAAGCACCCTCAGCGCCCGCTACGGGGCGCGCCCAGTTGTGATGGCCGGTGGTTTCCTGTCCAGTGTGGGGCTGTTCCTGGCGTCCTTCTCCACTTGTCTGCTCCACCTTCACCTCACCATCGGTCTTCTCACAGGTAGTTGTGGTTGTCAACTTCTCCCCTTTCCCCCGGCACCCGGTCTTTCAAAAGGGGCCCAGGAAGAGCGAGAAGCCTTTTTCAACACACCGAGGCACCAAAGATGGCCTCCCAGAGCATGTGCGGAGTGCTTTCCCCCTTGCCGCAGTTACGTTCTTGTTTCAGCTCGGCTTGAAACAAACCGACCAACCGAAATTTAAGGAAGTCGGAGGTCGAAATCTTCGGAGAAGCCAAGATGGGGCAGTCGGAGTTGGAGGAGATCAGTCTGAATTTAAGATAGCTGAGCTTCTTAGAACGCTTAGAACAGTGGTTCTCAACCTTCCTGATGCCACGACCCTTTAATACAGTTCCTCATGTTGTGGTGACCCTCACTGGATGCCTTTCTTCAAAGCGGCACAGTCTTCGGTAGTTCCCCCTCCTCTCCCTCGCAGCACATGCAGACGTTGGTCACGGCTCCCTTTTCTCAGTGCTGCTGCCCCCTGGTCTGTCTCCACAGTGGGGAGGGATGCGAGGAGGCAGGCAAAGGGGCGGCAGACTTGCCTGTTTCCCGAGGAGTCCCCGCTTCTGCAGCTGCCGCCACCGCTGTGGTGCCTTCACCTCCTCCTCCTGCCGCCTCCTCCTCTTCAGTTTGCTTTCAATTGTATTGCGCCAGCCCGCAGCCCCTTATATTGAGCCTATATTGATAGAAGAGCGGTGTCTCATTTCCTAAGACCATTCGAAATATGTGTTTTCCGATGGACTTAGGCAACCCTTGTGAAAGGGTCGTTTGATCCCCAAAGGGGTCCCGACCCACAGATTGAGAACCACTGTTCTAGTCCCTTCAGGTGACTTTTCTGTCAGAGACCAACTTTCCACTCCGTAGAGCAGGATAGAAAAGATGTAACATCTGACAAGCCTGATTTTCAATCTCAGGCTTATGTCATGACTGCAGAAGACTTTTTTCATTTTGAAGAATGCTTCAAACATAGGATTACCAGAATCTAAAATATGACGAGAAAGTCAAATTACATAGTGACAAATGGGCTGAGTTGCTAAACTGAGTTTATTTTATTTATTTATTTTATTTAAATTTCTATGCTGCCCTTCTCCCGAAGGACTCAGGGCGGCTCACAATAAAAACATAAATAATATATAAAAAACATATAAAAGACATATAAAACATCACAATACATTTATTTTGCAATTTGATTTTCATTCTCAATGTACATTTATAATGGTCACTCATTTTGTTTTCATTCTACATTTCCTAAACCTTATACCTTGCTTTATCCTGCATATTTAAATACCCAATTCCTAAGAAATTAAACATACCTTTGCTTTTTTAATTTAGTCAACTCTTATTTTCACTTTAGAAAGTGGTTAGAAGCACACTTGTCCACTGATATTTATTCTTTACAATAGACCAAATACTACCCATCACCTTTCTACCAGCAATTGCACATCTTGAACTTCTCCATCAATTTTCCCATCTATAATAAACATTTCCCAATAAGCATGCCTTTATCTCTTTGCTCTATTTCTTTTTTCCATTTATGAATAGTCTGCAATCATTCACTCAATTTTTGTGTTAAAAACAACAATCATATTTCTTGTTGTATCTGCTGAAAATCAATTTGGGTTCTCAACGAACAATAAGGCACCCTTTTTTCCAGAGGTATATACATATCTCTTATGTCACAAGTGTATTTCTGTATCTATAAATACATTAAACAATCAGCCTACTGTACAGTGCGTTGGTTCTGATTGAAGAGGCCTATATACATTTATAAATAATAATAATCCTTATTCTGCTTAAAGATCTAAATTTAGAAATGCCTAATTTTAGTTGACATTTATCCATAGTTTATATGGATGAGTACACACAAGGAAAAATATGATTCTTCAAAAGTACAGAAAAGGACATATTTAATTTGCCTGTCTACAATCCTTCTGCTTAGGAGGGCTGAAAGCAAATCTGGGAAAGAAGAACAAGTTAATATGTAAACAACATTAGATCTAACCCATTTTTTAGGCTGCCAGGCATAAATAGCAGGTTGCTAGGTATTTATGCCTGACTACGATGCATAATTGAAAAAACAATTACTAACCAATATGTGATCCACTCTATCCTTTTTTTTCCGTCCAAATTTCATCATTTTCTGCCAGTCTGTTTTATTATTTGATTCCTTTCTCAAATTTAAGAGCTTTAAAACCTCAGCTGTTATAAAGACCTTGGGTAAAGGAGAAATAAAAAAATAATGAATGTTAACTAAATACATTTTCTCTAGTTGCAACCTCAATTCTACAAGCAGCTTTCAAGGAGAAGATTTCTAGTGAGGTCGTAGACATAGCATATATGCAACAGAAAACACATTGTATTGCTACATGGTAATTACAACTATAGTAAAGTAGCTTGGTAGGTAACTCTAGAAATATCCATGAAGTTCATTATGAATTATGACACTGATTCAACTGTTGTACATTCCAGTATATAGATAAATGCAGCATCAGGCATTCTTTGGAACTATCCCCTATTGACTCATTAATCCAGGTATAGCTATTTTTAGTTGCTGTATTGGAAGGATTTTAATTCTTTATATACTGGTTCATTGTATTTTTTGAAAAAAATATTGCATGTTAGATGTAAGCCATCTTGGATGGATTTGTAACTGGAACAGTGTTAAATATTGACAATTAAAGCCTTCATTATTTTAGTTTTAAGAAATAGAAGCATTCATCCATAGCCTGTTTCAAATTGATATTTAAGTGAAATCAACAATACAGTAAGAAGAAACTATAGTGGAAAAATGAGATAGTATCATATGCACACTCATCTTGGAATAGGACTGATGGTGTAAGAAAATTATTTTTTCAAATAAAAAATAATTTATTTTTCAAATAAAAATGCATGATAAAATTCCACCAGATTTCATATTCTACCTCAAGTTCTAGGTCAGTGGTTCTCAGCATGGACTGGGGACTCCTGGGAGTGCCCAAGACACTTTCAGAGAGTCCATGAAGACAAATAAAGCTTTTAAAACCTTAATAAACCTTAATAAATATTCATAAATATAACCCATGTAAACCAAAGCTCTTTTAAAGAATGTAACATTTTAAAGAATGTAACGATGTTCTGAGACCAAAACATCTGAGAACTGCTATCTAGATGAACTGCACTTTATTTCTATAAATATATTTAAAGTTCAAACTATTAATCTTATTCCTACTTTTATTTCTTCAAGATCACTTGGATCTTTAACTCGTCGAAAGTAACCAGAAATTATCCTGCTGGGTTTCATCCATAACGGCTGATTCAAATTTGGATCTTCTGCAAAGATTTCTTCAAAAATCTCTCTTGTTAAATCAAACACAGCCTTGATAAAAAAAACACACATTGTATTACCGTTGTATATTATAATACCATAACATTTTTCAAAGAACCAAACAAAAATATTAATGAAAGTATTTATGCTGAATACTAGCTATGCAGCAAATGGAATATAATTTTGTTTAACTACTGCATTCTGGGGCCGAGATTTTTATTGTTTTAGCACTTTTGAAAAATGCCTCCATATCCTCTTTTCTCTTTTACACTTCATTGTATATGTCATCCACATAACACACCATACCTTGTTTTATATTGCATTCTATCACTGAGTCCAAAAATAGCATTCCAGAGTCCAAAATAGCACTTTTTTTTTTTTTTACAGATTGGGGACTCCTTTGATATATTTCCTCCATTTTTATACATTTCACAATACTGAAATAACTGCCATACCTGTTTGTAGATTTGTTTACTAATGGTTTCAATGTCATCATTTGAGGGGGATTCATTCATGTCTCTGGGGTTACTGAGGGCCTGAAGATCATGTCCCAACTCTTTGCATTTCCATAGCTTCTCAGCTGCTGCATGCACCAACTCCTCCACTTCTTCTGCAAGATATGGTGTAGCCAAAGGTTCTTCATATGGCTTTGGGGACACTTTTGGCAGTTCTATCTTAGGTAATACTGCTGATTCTTCAGCTTGGTTTTGAGGGAGCTTATGTGAATTCAAGCCAAAATCCTCATCAAACCAATCTTGGTCATCTCCTAACACGTTCAGAAACTCCCGGCTAAGTTCCAGTTCTGCCAGCCTCTTGGCAAGTTCTTCCTGTCCACTGACACCAAATACAGGGCTTTCCTAAATAATAAGAAAGTGATTATTACTTAGAACCTTAAATATTCCCTGCACTATGCTCCTGATTTTGATAAATACTATCCTTTAATGTTTTAAGATTTAACGATATATAATCATATTTTCAGTTATTTTTTTGTTTTTAGGCTGCAAGAAAGTGGGAGACAGAGAAAGTCTAATGGCTTTTACTAGAGGACCCACGGAGGTATGCCCTTGGTAAGTGACCATATAGAGCAAGTCACATGTGGAAGCCCCAGTTAGTTAAATGTAAATGGTATAGCAGCTGTAAATCATGGATTGCATCCCTAACAGAGAAACAATATTCAAGAATACAATTCCGTACCCAGAAAACTAAAACATTTAACATGGAAAAATTTATTGACTAGGATTACAACAATCCGTATTAAACTCCTTTTTATCCTACTTCATTGTATTCTTGTGAGGATATAACTAGATGGAAATATAGGTACACTGATTTTTGCTCCTTCAAGAAAGGTAGGATATCAACACAAATAAATAACTGCAGTTGTTGTTCATCTAGTTTTTAATTTCATGGATAAACAAACAAACAAACAAAAGGAATATGCATTCAGTTGTTAGGATCCAAAATTTAAAAAAGTAAACCAACCATTCTAAACCTAAAGATTAGACCAAACCAACCATAAAATATCCAATAAAATCTCTATATTTTATTTTCTCAAAGATTCTCCTCTTTGCCTTTTAATAAATCATTTCTGAAACACTAGAGTTCTAAAAGCAGTTTGTGACATGTATAATTTGTTGAAAACAGTGAGTTCAATTGGTTGTCATCAGCTTCTTTTACAAAAAAAAAATAACTGCCCAAAGAAAATGGAGTTGATATTTTGTACATTGAGATGCTTTGTCATCTCCCATAATGTCTATTGATGGGGTTCTGATACCCCAGAGAGGAGACACTTGCAATATTGGGATCCTTATAGACTCCCATCTACTGTTATATAGGCAGATGAAGCCCCTAGCTCAAAGGGCTTTTAACCAGATTCTGTAGTAGTTTTTTGTTGCCACATTATAAAAAATATGTTGAGACTTTGGAAAAAGTGCAAAGAGAAACAACTAAGACGATTAAGGGTCCGGAGAAAAAATATATGAAGAACGGCTGCAGGAATTGAATATGGGCAGTCTAGAGAAAAGAAGGACTAGGGGTGACATGATAGCAGTAGTCCAGTATTTGAGGGGCTATCACAAAGAAAAGGGGTCAACTTATTTTTCAAAGCACCAGAAGGCAAGAAAAGAAACAATGGATGGAAACTAATCAAGGAGAGAAGCAACCTGGAATTAAGTATAAACTTCCTAACAGTGAGGATAATTAAACAGTGGAACAGCTTGCCTTCAGAACTTGTAGGAGCTTCCTCACTGGAGGTTTTTAAAAGACTTGACAACCATCTATCTGAAATGCTATAGGGCTGTGATGGTGAACCTATGGCACGCGTGCCTGAAGTGGAACCATGTTGCCTGGCACGTGTGGCGTCACCAGTTCCTCTTGCAGGTTTCAATCAGCTGGCCTTTTTGCGTGCGGCAGTGCCAGAAACTGGAAGAGCTAGTCTTCCATTTTCCTGTGTGAGCATGCACGCCGGCCAGCTGATCATCACACACGCATGCACGGCAAAAACCCGGAAGAGTAGCTGGCAGGTGCGCATGCAGATGCCGGAAACCAGAAGTTCATTTTCAGGAGGGGCACATGCTCAGTGTTGAAAATGTTCGCCATCACTGGTATAGGGTTTCCTGCTTCAGCAGGAGTTTGGACTAGATGTCTTCCCTTCCAGCTCTATTTTGATTGATTTACTGACTGATAGTAGCCTTACCTAAAAGCAGAAGAACCTTGTGTCATTGACTTATGCACTCATTACAACTTGGCTAGATGACCATCATGAACTCTATAGGATGCTACCACCGAAGGCCACTGAAAAGATATAGGTCATGGTTGGCTAACACTCATCAACCAAGTCCTATATGGCTTAGCACTGAGCATTTTCAACAGGAATTGACCCTTCAATACATATATCCTGAAAGAAATGCTTTTTCCAGATTTCCATGAAGTTAGGGGACATGAGATTCACATGGGCTTGTGCTTTGGAATGGCCTTTCTCTCAATACCAAACTTGTTTCCACATTATAAGCTTTCCAAACAGTTTTGAAAATAAATGGTTTTTTTGGGAGAATTTATAGAGACTGAGATGATGGTACTGAATGCTTCAGCTATTGTTACTGTATCTAACACACTGTTGTTTTGTGATGTATTTCTAGTGAAATGTTGGTTTAATTTTACTTTATATTACTGTAGTACTGCTGTGGTTTTAGTTACACTATTGTAATGTTCTTGATCTGTTGTGAACTATGGAGAGTCTGATTTGAATGTGCTAGTGTACAAACATGATAAAAACAAAGGTGATTAAAAACAAACAAAAATGTGAAACACAAACATTTGTTGTTAAGACACAGCTTATTAATAAGCCACAGCCTGTCAAATTTCATAACTGAAGCATTACTCTAGTCTTACTTATCTTAATTATGAACTATACTTACTGGTCTGGGACACATATCTGGGGAAGATACTTCTTCTCCATCATCCAATTCTGATACAACTAAAAACCTTTGCTGTTCATTAGTTGTCAAGTTATTTTCTTGGA
This sequence comes from Grayia smithii, assembly GCA_032468115.1. Taxonomy (NCBI): domain Eukaryota; kingdom Metazoa; phylum Chordata; class Lepidosauria; order Squamata; family Grayiidae; genus Grayia; species Grayia smithii. The sequence goes on from JANHFM010006609.1 coordinate 14,067, forward strand.
CAGCACCGAGTCCTTGATTGCTAAAATGGATCTTCTCATTCCTTGCCTTTTTGATTTGCTGAAATTGACTGACTGTGTCTTTCACAAAACCTTGCAGGAGACTGTCAGCCAATAAACCAACTCTTTCCTGTCGATCTAGTAGATCTTCCTTTTCTTGGGATGGGACTTTAAGTTGGGCTTCCAGTTGGCTTCTTTCTTTTGTCAACAAGTCCAGAAGTGGTGTTGCAGATTTCTCCAGATTACTGGGAGAAAATATGTTTTCTGTTTGCTCTTGACAAACAGACTGCTGCTTCCATTTCTCAGGAAAGCTGCTGTCCAAAATCCCTCCTACTTCAATAGCAGAATCTTCTTTGTGGATATTTAAAATGGCAGGAGGTAACATATCATTATCATTTTTAGAGGATTTGGGAGAGTCAAAGTCACTGGTTTCTTGATCAAACTCATCAACAGTACTAATAACTGCCACACAGCCACTTGGTTTATTGAATTTTACATAATCTCCAGCTCCAATTGAACCTTTTAAGGCAGATGATTCTCTTGGAGATTTCTCACTTGAATTTCTTTTATTCTTTTCTTTTTCAAAATTGTCTAAGCCTTCCTGATTTGTTTTGTGATTATCTAGTTCATGCTTAAAGAAAGAATTTTCATTTGAATCTAAGTCATTACCAAAACTTTCTGAAAAAAGAGAGATTTTTTGTGGAGGGGCAAAAATCCCATGTTTTTCTTTACAATCAAAATATTGAATACCATTGTAAGAGCCATTATTGTTTCCTTCAGGTTTGTCCAACTCTACACCAGCCCACAAACCTTTATCAAAATTTGTCCGACCTTTAAATTTCAGTATTCCAGGTTGGACATTACTCACAAGAACTCGGTCACCAATGCTGAAACCAAGCAAAATATCTTCTTGCTTTTCTGATGATGCCTTGAAAGTGGAAGCCGAAGATGAATCATTATCTTCATTGTATGGTTCTTTCTCCACATTGCCACATTCTTTATTTTTCACAAATTCTGTTGGTGACTGGAGTTCTAACAATCTTTCTGATTGAATGCTATCAGCTACAGACAAAGATTTTTCACTGAGACATTCACTTATTTCATCATCACTTCCAAAACTAGGGGATTCACTCCTAGGAGGTCTTGTGTACAAAGAGTTCTCTCCCTGTGATCCTGTATCTTGTCTGAAAGATAAAGTAGGTGCTTGAAAAGTATCTCTTTGATATTCAGTAAGAACTATCTCACTTTTTGATACATCTGTTCCTAAGGAAGATTCTTCAAAATCACTAGAATATGATTGCTCTTCGCAAATGGAAATCTGTTCTGAACCCAGGGAATCACCTTTCAGTGTATCTTTCCCCAGCCTATCAGAGGATTTGACTGATGTAATACTTTCATCATCCTTGAACCTTTCACTTGGCATCTCCTTGATTTCCTGCACACTTATGCATTCCAAGACAAACTGATCCTTTTCCGACAGCTCAGTCTCTGGAGGGACCTCTGTCTTTAAAGGAACTGAATTGTTTTGATTTAAATCAAAAACTGAGGCATCATATATTTCATAAGCCTGGGAAGCTATTTCAACCTCTAATTCCTTTGATTCTGCTGTCTCTTGCACTATAGATCTGGAAGTGGGAGAGTCATAACTCATTGCATCTTCAGTCTTATTCAGTGATATGGGAGATACTTTGCTCGTGTTTCCGAAGTCTTTGAGAATAGCTGACGAGAGTAAACTATCCAAATCTGTAGATTCTGCTACAGATTTTCTTAGGGTTTTGAGGACTGTGGATGCTGTATGAGATTGCTTCTCTGCCTGAATCTCTGCTTCTGTGAATTTCATGGTGTTTACAGACACAGATTGTTCAAAATGTGGCACAGCATCTTAAGAGAATAGAACAAAATCAAACACACATATTTAAAAGAATTGTGCACTTTTATTTAGCATTATTAAAGAAGTAAAAATCTGGGTGTTATAGGAAAAAAACTGAAATTCTTACTAGAGAATGCTAACCTGTCTCATCAAATAGCATGAATATTCCGCTGTTTACATATAAATGGCAAAAGTATAACTTAAACACAATATCCCAATTAAATGTATAATCAATAAGACTTCATACATACTTTGATTCTACTATGCATAGGAATTAACAGACCCCAAAATATATCCAAAGATTTTAAAATTGTATAAATGTTCCCTTTAAATTTCTTCTACAATAAATGAGGTGATTGTTCGTTTGATCATTTGATCTTTCCTTCACTGTCTGATACTTCACTGTCTGATACTTTACTAAACTTAAATGTTTATTAAAAGAATTATAAAATGAAGAAATGTGAGCAGAGAGACAAGTCGTGAACACAAGTAAATTATCTAGTGTTACTGTGAATCTGAATCCTATCTTGTTTCTTTCTAAAAAACTATCAACTCCAGTTCAGGCACAGTGCAAATATGAATGTCAAAAGAGATTCTTATACTTATTTTACCACTCTGAACCAAAAGTGCCTGGTAGCAGTACTAGCATTCTACTTTGAATTTTTTTTGAAGAAGTATTATTAAAAAATTGCTAGCAAATATGCATAATAGCTTATAGAAAATAAAATACATTTTTAGAATTTATACTGAGTATGAAATAATTCAACAGATTCTTACTTATTGCAATACTATGGGAAAAAATTCTGTTTTTTTAAAAAAAGTGTTAATTAAAAATAATAAAATCTATTAAGTTCACATGCTTGTTTTTCTATTATTTTTTTTAAAAAACATACTTTTAGTTGAAATTATTTTAACCATATTAGGTATATTAAGATAACTTGTATAATTTTAATATTAAACAAATAACTTCCAAGATACATACCAATATGTTCTGCAATAGATTCCAAAGATCCTCTAGAACGTTCAGAATCAGTGAGTGATTTCCAACTTTTGGATGTTTCAGACCTAAAAAGAAGTTTGGAAAAGATTACTCACACACGTACTTACACATATTTTATACATTCTGAAAATATTGTACACTGTACCAGAATTAACAAAATAAAGCATGTAAAACAAGGAGAAAACATATTTTTTTTAAAAAATATATCCAATATTTAATCTAGAGATTTGAATATTGCAATCCATCCAAAATCCATAGTTGAATTAGGATTTGAGATTAGATTCTAATCTTACTGCTCTAGAACAGACAAGTCTATTCTGTAGCCACAAGGTTTCTTAGACATAGTTGCATGCCTATTACAAAGTATGTCAGGAGAAGGTTATAATTTTCCCATTTGTTAAGCTTTTGCTTTTTATTTAATTTCTAGGGAGGGGTATAATAGTTATATCCGCCACCCCAAAGGAAGGTATGGCATTGGGAACTAGAGCAAACAGGATTTTGTTTACAGTTTTCTCAATCTGAGATTTGTTACCATATCAGAAAACTGATTAATTTTAAGTCCTGCAGCTGACTCCTGGGCAGTGAATAGCACAATATCAGTAAAAATGATGGTCCTGAGAAATCATATTCACCTGGCACGTATTGTTAAAATTGGGTTTGGAAAGGAAAAATATATCCAACTTATTCAAGTTATTTGCAGCAACATAGGATTGATGGGCAAAGAAGTAATCTCTGCATAATTTTATTTTAATTTATTGGCCTCCCATATTACCATAAGGTAACTCTGAGCGGCTACAGACAAAAAAGCAAGACAAAAATACATCTACATTAAAACCTGAATAAATTAAAACCAGAAATTAAAATCAAGGATACGTGGACAGTATAGCAACAGAATGGGTTACTCAATCAACCACATCCACTGTGCTTTTTCCCACATTTGGGCTGCAGGCCAACTAGCAGAGCCAGGTCTTTAGGCCCATACAAAAGAACAGGAGGGCTGGGGCCAACCTCACATCAGGGGAGCAAGATGTTCCAGAGGGCAGGAGCAACAGCAGAGAAGGCCCTCCTCCTGAACCCCATTGGCCAGAATAATTGGGCTGATGGGACCCACAGCATGCCAGCACAAGTGGGACGGTCCAATCCCAAAGGGGTTAGACCGTCCCTCAAATAACCTGGATCCATGCCATGAAGAGAGGTGGTCAGCAACATCTTGAATTGTACCTGGAAGCAGACCAGCAGCCAATGCAGCTTGCGGAGCAGTGGTGTTATAGGGGCCATTCATGGGCCCCCCAAACTGCCTGCACCCCTGTACTCTGAATGCTCTTCAAGAGTAGCATTGTGTAGAGCGCATTATAATAGTCTAACCATGAAATGACAAGGGACTGAATGATAATAATCTATACTTTTTAAATTCTCATACAATAATACTTGGTATTACTCTCATGAATAAATTGGTGGCAGCCTCTGCAGTAACCTGCAGTGGTATTGACATGGTGACAGGAAATGGTAACATCATCATATAGCTATTGCTTTTATGTAGTTACATCCCAGTGTCTAACTCAGTGGTTCTCAACCTTCCTAATGCCGCGACCCTTTAATACAGCTCCTCACGTTGTGGTGACCCCCAACTATAAAATTATTTTCGTTGCGGCATAATTGTAATTTTGCTACTTTTATGAATTGTAATGTAAACATCTGAAAGGCAGGTGTTTCCTTGACCTTTCTCACAAGCACAATGGCCCACATCTAACGAAAATCAGAGTCTATGGCGCCT